>BDSI01000091.1:292500-413836 GCA_003117195.1 Eudorina sp. 2006-703-Eu-15
GCATCCATGCATTCATATATGTTGGGATGTATGCGTGGTAGGCAAGACCGCAAGTCCGCAACGAGTACGGTCTTGACGACGCCGTACGCATGTACATGTGGTCGTTCACATGACCAGTCGTTCCGTACTACGGGCTGTACTACATACAGGCTGTACTACGGGCAGTACTACGGATTGCAGCGCTATGCACTGCAGGCGGCGGTGTCCATGAGAGCTGCATGCGCGCTGAGAGAACCTCCGTCCCTTACGGTGGGTGCATGGTCTGTATGTACGTATGTATGTGTACCAGTAGTTCGTCGGTACTTACCTCCAGCTCGTTGATCATCGCTTTGTTGAAGCCCTCCATCTCTAGGTTCTTTTGCCGCGAACGAGGAGGAGAGGAAGGGAGGATTACCGTATTGGCAGGAGGAGGGAAGGACGGAAGGGAGCATCATTGGCAAAAGGGGGGGCATTGGGTCGGTTGGCAGGGATACTGTCCCAGAGAATAGCGCGCACTTGAAGGCAACCGTTACAACTTACCAGCAAGGCGGACAGCGAGTCGTCAGAATGAACCATGTTATTACAGAGGACCCCGCGAAACATCATCATCGCACGGCGGGACACATCCGCCCCGCTCTAACCACACACTGCAATTCCGTACAAGCATGTACGACACTTACTCTGAAGGCCCGCTCTATGATTTGGTTGATAGCGTCGGGGCTGGGCCTTGTGGATCCCACGCCCTGCCGTCTCCGGGGGCCTCTCCTGTTGCTGCTGTTACTGCCGCTGCTGGTGCTGTTACTGCCGCTGCTGGTGCTGCTACTGCCGCTGCCGCTGCTGTCGCCCGCAGCCTGCTCTTGGTCGCCCGATGATGAAGGCTCCTCCAACTGCTGCTGAGGGAGGGGGAACGGGGTTACGCTTCGGCGGCGGTGCTAATGCGCCCGAGGCGCAACTAATAACTCAGCCACCCAGTCAAAGCAAGACCGGCGGCAGAAACGTATGTACGATAGATGAACGGAAACCTTAGACCGACCACTGCCACCACTGCCCAGCCACCGTCTGCACATCCAGGAGCTGACTGACACCGCCTAAAAATCAACAACCCGAACGACGTGTGTACGGCAACGGCGGTACGGCGGCGGTTAGTTGGATCCGTGCAATGGCCGTACGCACCTCGACATTCGCCGCCTCTTCCTGCGACTGCTGCTGTTGGCTCTGCTGCTGCCGCCCTAACACCGCAGCCCGCAGCAGCGACGACCGCCTGTCGCTTCCGCCGACGCCGCCGACGCCGTCCAGCAGAGCCCTCTGCAGCTCCAAGGGCGCCCGCATCAAGCCACCCGCCTGCGGGAACTGCGGCGCCGCCGTGAAGTCCAGGGGTGACAGCGGTGTCGGAAATCTCAGGGCGCCCGAGGAAGCCAGCAGGCCCAGACCCCGGTCCTGCGCGGCCCGCAGGGTTCTCCCCGTGCCGCCGCCGCCGCCGCCGCCGCCGCCCACGTTGTCGTCGTCGCTGCCGTAATCCGCCGACGCAGCACCGCCAGCATCCTCATCGCCATCCTCATACGCACCGCCGTCAGGCAGCTCCGAGGGATCATCATCATCACCATCCAGGTTGCCGCCGCTGCTCCTGAGGTAGTCGGCGTAGTCGGCGTTGGCGACGCGCGTCTCGGAAACGGACGAGCCGTCCGTGGGGGCGCGCGCTTGGTCGCCCCCGCCGCCTCCGCCGCCGCCGCCGCCGCCGCTTACACCCAGGTCGGAGATGTTGGCGTACTGCGCGTACTCGAGGGGCATCATCAGGCCGCACAGCTGCCGCTGCAGCAGCTTCTTGTTGATCACCACGGGGCCGTTGGGGCCGTCTGACAACGTAAAGGGAGGGCCACGATGTATGTGTAGAGGGGGGCCACGATGTGTAGAGAAGGGCCGGCGGGCCCGTGGTGCAGCGCGAAGGGTGCTGTGATGCTGTACGTTACGGTGGATTAACACCAGATGGAAAGATAGGTATACCATATATGAATGAACGTTACAGCGGACCCCAAAAGGATCAACGGTGTGTGGAAAACAGATTCGCGGCCCCGCCCTGACGGCGCACCGAGCGAGCCTGCAGCACCACAAGCGCTTCCAATCAAGACCCGCCCCGGATCCGTATTACACTTCCATGAACGAACTAAGGGCCCACCTTGTAACGGGTACATCAATGGAACGAACAGTCATGTTCACCAGGGCGACATCGCATTACATGTGGACGGAATCAATGCAGCCCAAGCGCAGCTGTGGCAACATTACTCACCCACGATACCGCAGTTGGGTGTCTCGTCCGTGCTGCCGGAACTGCTGTTGGTGCCGTTGCGGGTCATAATACCGTCGCCCTGGCTGAAGCTGACGAGACCATTGGCGCCATCGCCAACACCACCAGCACCGCCGCCGCTGCCGCCGTCCCGGCGTCCGCCTCCGCCGCTGCCGCCGCCGCTTGCGGACATCATCTCCCGGGTGCGCGCAAAGACCTGTATGTCCACAGCACAGAGCTTCCGTTGTCGTGCGTGGTAGTCCGCTGCTGATAAGGCCGGCTTGAAGCATGAGGAACATGACTTGACATGCAGCCTTAACAACGTATTAGTCATGGTTCCAAACGGGGCCCGGCAGGGTCCTCCAAGCATATTCACACTTACATACCCGCTCTAACATCCTCAATAATAATAATAATAATAATAATACCCTGATAACCGTACAATCACAACGGTGGCAACAATAGGAACATGACTCCCAGCGGATAGGCACGATTTGCCGATACCGCCATGGTACTGCAGGTGCTGGTGCAGTGACTCGCCGTACATTCCGTACATTCCGTACGTTCCGATCCTACCTCGAGCTGCAGGGCGTAGTACACGATCTTCCCCGGCCAGACGGCGTTCTGGATCGTGAAGTCGGTGCCACCTGTTTGGCCCCCACCCCGCCCCAGCCAGGACGACGGTCTTAATAATGGCAGTCGCTGCTTTTTCTTGCCCTACGCACCTGTAGTGGGTAGACGGATATGTTTTACATTTCCCACGTGTGCGGAACGAAGCACGAGCGAATTATGTAATTTCCGCGTGGCTGGCTGGGTGCCCGGCAACCCATCGCCGCTCTGATTTTCAATAGCTTTAGCGAACCAACAACTCCAGCACGCAGGCACGTACGTAAGGCGCGCTCGCCAGCTCTCGCCACCCACCCACCGATTAAAAGTTCCACCCAAGGCAACCACACGTTGATGAACGCTGGCGGTTGGTATGGCAGGCCGAACAATAACTGGACGTTGTCCTCAAACCGAATGGCCGCTGCGCACATATATACATCGGGGAGCAGGGGGGGGGGAGCAAACAGGAGTGTTGATTAGTGCGCAGTCTCTTTCAGGGAGAGGACGTTTCGTTCTTCCAGACGGGGTTCATCAGGCATTATTTGTGGACTGCTTGATTGCCACGTACGGTACTGCAACGAAAGCAACGATAGACGATGCAGCCATGCCGCCACCTTACTTCCCCGGCCACCCACGCACCCTCCACGGCCTGGTCCGCCAACTGCGAGTAGGTCTTGTACTCGATGGTGGAGTCGCGAGTCACCAGCGTGCCGATGGCGGCCGCAAGGGGCTGCGATGCCGCGCGCGCCGCGAAGGCGCCCAACAGCCCTCCACCACCGCCGCCACCCAACGCCTGTTGGGCCTGCGGTCGTGCATGGATAACGGAGCCGCGGTCGGGGAACGAAGGGCGGGGCAGCAAATTTGGCGGGTTGTATTCACCACCGGACGCATACACGTAGCCGTACTACTCGCTCGAGATGGTTGTGTGTGCGCATGAAGGGATGAATGTATGGTCCGTCATCAGGTGCCTTCCTAGGGATACCGCACTTGCCGGGGGTGGGTTGGGCCGCTGCTCGGCATGCCCCGGATGCTCTGCACGCATTCATACCACAATTCTAACCCCTTCCTTGTAAAAATATCGATTCATGTATTCGGCTCACAGGTACTGGCAGCGGCCTTGAGCTTGATTGCTTCCGTCAAAGGAATACCGGTATGCTTGACTCATTTTTGCGTGTGGATCCTGGACTACGAAATCCTTTGCATACCATTTGCTCCCTCAGGCTCGGCGGCAGCGTCTCGTTTCGTGGAGGGCACAACACCAGCCGCCAGCCCTTCAGCGTCATCGAGCGGCTGCGGGTGCACGGGTGGATGGGCCAAGGAACCCACGCTATATGTATTAAATCAAATTAAAAATCAAATTATAATTTAAATTATATAAATTATAAATTATTCCATTTTAAATGACATGACATGACATGACATGACATGACATGACATGACATGACATGACATGACATGACATGACATGACATGACATGACATGACATGACATGACATGACATGACATGACATGACATGACATGACATGACATGACATGACATGACATGACATGACATGACATGACATGACATACATGACATGACATGACATGACATGACATGACATGACATGACATGACATGACATGACATGACATGACATGACATGACATGACATGACATGACATGACATGACATGACATGACATGACATGACATGACATGACATGACATGACATGACATGACATGACATGACATGACATGACATGACATGACATGACATGACATGACATGACATGACATGACATGACATGACATGACATGACATGACATGACATGACATGACATGACATGACATGACATGAATGACATGACATGACATGACATGACATGACATGACATGACAACATGACATGACATGACATGATACATGACATGACATGACATGACATGACATGACATGACATGACATGACATGACATGACATGACATGACATGACATTGACATGACATGACATGACATGACATGACATGACATGACATGACATGACATGACATGACATGACATGACATGACATGACATGACATGACATTGACATGACATGACATGACATGACATGACATGACATGACATGACATGACATGACATGACATGACATGACATGACATGACATGAATGACATGACATGACATGACATGACATGACATGACATGACATGACATGACATGACATGACATGACATGACATGACATGACATGACATGACATGACATGACATGAACATGACATGACATGACATGACATGACATGAAATGACATGACATGACATGACATGACATGACATGACATGACATGAACATGACATGACATGACATGAATGACATGACAAATGAAAATGAAAAAATGACAAATGAAAAAAAAAATGAAACGAAATGACTGAAATGAAATGAAATGAAATGAAATGAAATGAAACGAAATGAAACGAAATGAAACGAAATCAAAGAAAATCAAACGAAATGAAATGAAATGATATGAACGGCAGCGGTGGGGTGACCACTGCCTGGCGCCACCGATCCTAAGGTGGGGAAATCTAAGCCCAGTGGTGAGCATCCGCGGGATTAGCCATTAGGTCTTACAAGGTAGCATAGAGCTAGCGGGACGACTGGTCCCAAAATTCGCAGTGCACCGCCACACTGCCAGAAGCATCTGCCGGCTGCATCTGCTGTCCCGAACGGGACAGCAGTCCGCTCACTTTTTGTGCCCGCTGCCCACATCCTCCGCCACCAGCACCCAGCGGCCCCGGCTAGGCAGCTGCGCCTCAGAGAACAACGCCAGCGGCGTGGCTGGCCTGCGGCACATAGATACATAGTCGCGGCCGGCGAACACAAGATCCGTCATTGGATGGGGTCCCGCTGTATCACTCATTCATTTGTTCAAGGCCATTGCCACACAAGCAAGGTGGAGCATGCGTGCAGTGGTGTAACAGAGCTGAAGTATGGAACGAAACCAAACGACGATAATGAGTCCAACACTGCATGTCACAGGCAGCGACTCCTGGGACAGGCCGGCGGGCAGTAGCGGCCATTGCGTAGCCATCAACGATCTAGGACTACAAAAGGACAACGTGCGGTTCATTCGGGCTGGGGACTGCCGTGATGAAGTCATATCGGGGGCGGCCACCTGCTCTAACCCTGGACAAGATGTATCAACACACACTCGCACGCTGAGAACCGCGCGACGCGGAATGTACGACACCATCCCCACCTGAAGATGCCGCTCAGGTTATCTGCCGGCCCGATCGGTATGGTGGTGTTTGCGGTGTCGCTGAATGTCGCGGAGCTTATGTTGGCTCCGGAACCACCCTGCGACGCATGCATGCACAACCGATCGAACACACACAGTTTGGTCCAACCGCCGGCATCGATATAACGTACACGCAACTTCTGGCAGGCAGGCAGGCAGGCAGGCAGGCAGGCAGGCAGGCAGGCAGGCAGGCAGGCAGGCAGGCAGGCAGGCAGGCAGGCAGGCAGGCAGGCAGGCAGGCAGGCAGGCAGGCAGGCAGGCAGGCAGGCAGGCAGGCAGGCAGGCAGGCAGGCAGGCAGGCAGGCAGGCAGGCAGGCAGGCAGGCAGCAGGCAGGCAGGCAGGCAGGCAGGCAGGCAGGCAGGCAGGCAGGCAGGCAGGCAGGCAGGCAGGCAGGCAGGCAGGCAGGCAGGCAGGCAGGCAGGCAGGCAGGCAGGCAGGCAGGCAGGCAGGCAGGCAGGCAGGCAGCAGGCAGGCAGGCAGGCAGGCAGGCAGGCAGGCAGGCAGGCAGGCAGGCAGGCAGGCAGGCAGGCAGGCAGGCAGGCAGGCAGGCAGGCAGGCAGGCAGGCAGGCAGGCAGGCAGGCAGGCAGGCAGGCAGGCAGGCAGGCAGGCAGGCAGGCAGGCAGGCAGGCAGGCAGGCAGGGACGATTCCTTTTCTGGGTCCGCCGGACGCGGCGCTGCGGCCCGAGGGCTCCGACCCGCTCCCACCCACCTGCCGAATATCTTTGAGGATGACGGTGGCGTTGGCGGCCTCCTCAAGCTCACGGGGGTTGAGGCCCCCCAGCTCGTCCGCGTACGGCAGCCAGCTCAGGGTCACCTATGTAGCAGGTTTTACCCGCACCATCGTCAGGCGTTCAATTATATAAGTAGGACATCTACATTTGTTTATTGATGCTGCATCCCGGAGGAATCTATGCGAAATACAGCAGAGACACCTGTATGGGTCTCAAACCTCTATGTCCTTCACAACTCAACGAGTATATAGTTAATCTTACAATATCTGTCTCAAATTTTGATTCATTTCGCCGTTTCGGCTGCCTATGTCCTAGCAAAACCTAGCTGCCACGCCGTCGCACCCCTACCAATCCTCTTTAAACCGTTTTGTTAATATATTATCTACAATTTCTACAGCTTCTGCAGCGGTTGATGGTGAAGGCATTTGTCGGCAGAATGGTCCAGCGTGAAATTGTCAAAACATTCCAAAGACAGAGAGCGTCGATGGCCATAATGCAATGGAGCATTACAGTAAAAAACATTCCAGCTTTCCGACGGGAATGATCGGGAGAACGTTGCCTGGACTGGACTCGTTCCATTTTCGCTCGCATAAAACGATCAGGAACGATCTGCCTTTCAGGCAGAACACTATATTACCTTAGAAGTAAACCATGCGCGACGATCCAGGCCAGAGACGCATGATATCAGACGCGGCATCGCACGCCCCAGCCCGCTCACATGCCCCCCTGTTCGGATGCAACCCGGCCCCACGACGCACCGCGGCCGAGCCCTATCACCCAACCCGCCACACCAGGCCTGTGGTATTGTTATGGGGACCACTGGGCCCGGTCAGAATGTCAATCCGATCAGGCACGGCGATAGGGTGGGCCTGGCGCCACATCGCACGCGCTACCATTTCACAGCTAACCCGAAGGTTTTGACAAGCTTATACTTCCTAAAAATTATTAATTATTTTTATTACATTTATTTGTTAAGCCTATGTCAAAGCAAGCAATAACTATTGTTGGCATGGCCGGGTACGTAATATGGTCGTCCAATTAGTTTAATTTGTGGCGTACGTCTGGTCAATAACTCGTTGAAGTTGTATTAAAAAAGATGTAAAATTGAAGCACGGATACATTCAGACGGAGGATGTTCCACAACCGTTGTGGAAGTGCATCGTCCACACCATTTGTGGAAGAACCCCTACCGGCTAAGATGTTTATGGCGGACGTCTGGTCAATAACTCGTTGAAGTTGTATTAAAAAAGATGTAAAATTTAAGCACAGATACCTTCAGACGGAGGATGTTCCACAACCGTTGTGGAAGTGCATCGTCCACACCATTTGTGGAAGAACCCCTACCGGCTAAGATGCCGGCTGACATTGCAATGTTCGTCATGCCCACCAAAAAAGATTTCATCAATATGAAGTTATAAATTACACAATAATTTGACGTTTATGAGTTTGCTGCGTGGACTTACCATCAACGCACCAAGCCGGGCGTGGTCGACCGCCAGATCCCGTACGTCGACTGCGCCCACCACGCGACCCAGCGTATCGCCCACCAGTACAGCGCTCATCACTGCACTGCCGTCACTTGACATCACAGCCTCGCCGACGTCAGCGCTGTACGATACACACTGGGGCGGGCGAAGTGGAAATGCAACGGCGGATGCATGGCAGCGTCAGCATCCGCACACGCCCGCACATGAATGGATTGATGGACTGACTTCGTTCGATGTGACGTTAGATCCCTTGAAGCGGCAAGTCGGTCACGCACAATCGATCGTAATGCCACAGATACAACTAGGCCACACATACAATTAATCTAACGCCCC
The DNA here is from genome assembly GCA_003117195.1 of Eudorina sp. 2006-703-Eu-15. Taxonomy (NCBI): domain Eukaryota; kingdom Viridiplantae; phylum Chlorophyta; class Chlorophyceae; order Chlamydomonadales; family Volvocaceae; genus Eudorina; species Eudorina sp. 2006-703-Eu-15. The sequence goes on from BDSI01000091.1 coordinate 301,201, forward strand.
CGCATCGATGTAATCAATTATGACTTACTTCTTGCAGGATAATTCTGCTGCCCGTGGTGTTGTCTGGCGCTGCTGAGACGGCGGCATCCGGTGAACTCGTCACCATCCCGTCCGCTGCTGGTTGTTGCTGCTGTGCCAGTGACTCGGGGAGCAGCCCGCCGCCGGACCACAGCAGCAGCGCACCAGCTATCACGGCGCTCCACCTCATCATCCACCGGGGCAGCAGCCGCCGGCAGGACGGCCGCGCCCGATGCGGCGCGTGCCGATGCATCGCCGCGCCCAAATAATAAGCACTGATGCTGCAACTACAGCTACTGCTTGCGTGGGAGCGAAGCGCAGTATCCCGATGCGGATCCTTGGCCCGCGTGTTTACAAAGAATAACCCAACACGCGGGCGTGGAGTTCCCGTCACGTCAACGGACGCTACCCTAGAACGAAACGTAGCGGCAGGATATATATCGCCTAGCTGTTCACAACCTAGCTGCTGGCAACCGCCGGCAGCAGGGCCTGCTGCTGCCGAACCAAATGCGTCCGGCCTGTGCGGAGTGCGGAGGCGGAATATGTTCTGGGGCCGTTTTAGTGCTGGGCAGTGGAGACTGCTGCCGGGTGGGTCCGCATCTATCGCTCGTCGATACCGAGCGCCAAACCAACAGTCCACAGCAGGCGGCTACCGTACTTCGAAACACAAGAACACAAGGTACGGACTATGTAAAGCATGACATTGAAAAGTAAACATTCTCAAATACCCACACGGAACCGGGGTGCATCGAATGCTGTAGGAGGCCTTCCTAGGAAGCGCGCCGGTGGCTGGCAGGTAGGTTTGATTCCGTCGGAACGGCCGAATGGTTGGCACAGGGCCACGGGCTCGGCCGAGTACTCCAACTCCAATCCAAACGACATCCGTCCAGCAGCAGCTGCTGCTGCTACTGCCAGCAGTTGTTCCGCGCCGTCAAGCTTGTCGGAACGAACTCGAGCATTGGCGGCCCGCCGCCCGCAGCAGCTCATCGATCGAGCGAGTGCCTCGGTTGCCGTGGACGTCAGCAGCCTCCGCCGGTCACCGACTTACACACTTTCCTCAGAGGATATTAGGGGTCGGTGCGTGTCGTCCTACGCCGCAGGGCTAGCTGCAAAGCCCTTCCTTTACCCAAGTATATATTATAGAATAGTAGTTGTAAAGTTATATACGTACCGGGGGTGCAACCAGGCGGTCCCAAAGCAAGGCTGCACGGCGACTAGCTACGTAGCACGTACCCGACGCCGCAGCTGCGCTTCGGCAATCAAGTAATTTTGGGCAGCCCCCGCTGGTCAGATGTTCCAACGGTCTGGCCGCAAGCCTCGCGGCAGCAGCACTGCCGCAGCGGCTGCTGGCCGCGGTATGCTGCTGCTGGCGATGATCGCGGTGTCGGGACTTGCTAACTTTGCCGGTCTCGCCCGCGGCATGGAGGCGGCGACAGCGCCGCGCTTGCACGACATCGTGGCTGACCTGACCCATCCAGACACAGGGATGGGCGAGCAGCAGGTACGGCGTCGCGTGCGTGCGGATGTTCCAAGTACGGTACGCAAACGCATAAATCTGGACTTGTTTCGTTCGCGCCAACCTTGATCAAGCACATCTCTTGAAGCGCCTGAGGTACCTTGCGTGCGTCCGGATCTCCTGAAGGTCGCCTTTTGCCTGCCGTACCACCCACCGCTGCCGTAGCAGGACGAGCAGGACGAGCTCGGGGACGTCAATTTGGATGAGCTCCGAATGGACGAGCTGCCGGGCGACGCGGGTTCCCGGAAGCTGATGTCCACCATTCTGGGTGGGTGCGTCGTACGCTCTATCTGCGGCCGGGGTGCCGTACAACCAACCAGCGCAGCGTGCCGGCTCATACACACGCGTGAATGCATGCGGTGGCGCCATCCAGGGCGAAGCGAGCCATCCTCAATCGATTACCGTATTGGGGTCCGTTACTTTTGACTTTTGAGAATTTCCAATTTCAACGGGTTTGCCGCTCCTTGTTGTTTTTGTCCGGACGGCTTCCGCAGGGGGCCCTCTGCCCGGTCTCAACCTGATTCCAGGCTTCCCTGGACCCAAGCCGCTCACCCCCGGGAGCCTCGGCCTCCTGGGCCGCATGGGGGCGCTGGGCCGCGCCGAGGCCGCGGGCACCCTGGCCTTCGCCGACTACGTGGTGCGCGGGCAGGACCCCGTGGCCATCGCGCTGAGGCAGCTGAGCATCGTGGCCATCACATCGTACGGCACTGCCGTACAGAACGCCATCAAGAGGTACGACTTTATAATATTGTGGGGCCATGGTCACTTGGTCAGTCGTCGACACGGTTCTCCTCCGCGTGAATTATGTGGTAAGGTAATGACGTCAGTCCGCCCCTGACGTCGGGAATGCTCAATGACAAACCCGTCCAGAGCGCAGAACCGCCCGGGAGGGTGGTCAGTTGTGGTCCACCGGCCCGTAATTCCCTTCCCGGGGAATTTATTCGACCTATGACAGCACACGTTACACGCCTTCTCTGCTGCGCTTTGCCGCACCCGCACCCGCACCCGCACCCGCACCCGCACCCGCAGGGCTGTCGCCAGCATCGACGCCCGACTGGCTCGCTACCAGGCCTTTCTGAAGCGGGAGGCCAGCGCTCTCAGCAAGGCAGACGCGCAGGGGCTGCTGGCGCAGGTGCAGCGAGAGATCCGGGTGCGTCCGTTCGTTAGCTAGGGCCCGTCCGTTAGGGCCCGTCCGTGAGCCCGTCCGTCAGTCCGTCAGTCCGTCAGTCCGTTAGGGCCCGTCTGTCAGTCCGTCAGCCCGTCCGTCGGTCCGTCGGTCCGTCCGTCCGCCCATGTCCGCCCTGGTCCGGGCGGGTCTGCTCCATCCTCAAGGGGAAGACCCCACAGCTCACACCCTCGCCAGTCTCACGGGTCGGTGGGGGCTCCTATCGGTCCTGGGATCCCAATGCCAATCACAGCAACGCTTGCAGGTCATTGGACGGATCGCCGCAGGGCCACGCGACGCGTTCGCGCGCTCACTTCATTCGTTGCTTGCATCTGCATTTCGCCGGATGCCCGTGTGTGTGTGTGTGTCTGTGTGTGTGTGTGTGTGCATCCTAGATCCTAGCGTGCTCAGCAGACAAAGGCTCACCCGACCCTAACCCCGATCCGGTGCGTGACCGCGTATGTGGCCAGGCACTGGTCATCGCCCGTGCTACCCTGAAGGACATGGGCGCCCGCCAGGTGGGGGTGGGTGTGAGTGTGGGTGTGGGTGCGGCTGCCGGCCATGCGTTCCAGTCGCTCATGGCCGATCCATCGGTTGAGGCTGTAGCCGGCGGTGCGCCTGCTTGCTGCTGCTGCTGCTGCCTTACCAACACCAGAACATGTACAGGCTGTCATGATGCGTTCAAGCGCCGACTGTTCCCTTATCACGGGGTCGCTGAAACACTTGATTCATCCATATACTTAACACTCAGGTGGCGTACGTCAAGTTCCTGACAGCAGCATCCTCCGCCTGGACCTCATGGTTCTACGGCATCCAGGTCCGTACAGCCTCAGTCCGTACAGTCTCGGTCCGCCGTACATGGATGCTGTTGGCTGCTACTGCGCGGTTCTGTTCGATCATATCATGTTCTGCGCAACTGACCTGCACACCTGCTGCTTACCTTGCCGTACCACTGGACAAGAAGCACGGCCCCGATCACGTTGCCGCCTCTGATGCGACCATGATCTGGTCAACCCAACCACCCGGCCCACGCACACAACCCACCCGGCCCACGCACCCAACCCACCCAGCCCACGCACCCAACCCAACCCACCCACTGCGGGGCGCCACCAATGTGCACCTGCCTACCTGCCGACCGGCGGTCAGGTTCGTTTCTCGGTGCTCACCATCAACATCAACTGGGCGAACGACCCGCTGCAACTGGAGCTCAATAGAGTGCTGTACAAGTGAGTCGGTCAGTCCCGCGCAGCAGCCCGAAGCGTAGCAGAGGGTGCCAAACGAACCCTTTGCTATAGGCTCCGCGGGGAGCAACAGGCACGCCGCCGTGAGGGCGGGGCCACGCGTGCACCAGCTGCAGTGTGTTGGACCGCTTGCGGACCAGATCCGACTTCATGGCGCTGGGCACTGGAAAGTCATATCACAAGCACGGACGGACGGACGGACGGACGGACGGACGGACGGACGGGCAGTAGGGAAAACATAACTATGTATAATTGATGTTACGGTGGGCCCCGCTAGGGCCATCGGTGGCAGCCGCGGCCGCCTCACCGCAGACTGCACGCTGTCCGCCCACTGGTAGCTTGTTGGTCGCATTCTCGGGGCGGGATCGGGAGGGTGTCGCACGAACGTCTGCCCTTGTGCGCCAGCCCTTGTACGACTATGTACTGCCGTCGTAACGTGCGCCCGTGGATGAATGTACGATGTACGACGCAGTTTGGGTGACGTCACTTCGCTCATCGGTCTCCTGTTGAAGCCCTTCATCACTGCATGGAAGTTCGAACAGTGAGTACGGCATCGTGTCGTGGCCTTAGCTTGGGGTGTGCCAGTCCGGGGTGTGGAAGTCGAAGGTGTGCAAGCCTGGGGTGTGCAAGCCTGGGGTGTGCAAGTCTGGTCCCGGGCTGGTTGGGCTCGCACAGCCGCGTGGATCGCATACGGCGCGCGTTTGCCTGCGACCCGTGGGTCCGTCACGCAAGTCCGTGCCGCAGGCTGGCTTGTTGGATGAGCCCCTGTCATCGTGTCGTCGCCGTTAACGAGACGCACTGACTCTGAAGGGCCCACACGCTCGTGATGGTCCCGGGCGCGTCGATTAGGGACCCTCCAGAGCCCAGCGCTCTTATTGGTGATGGGACACACTGAACAACCTCTAGCCTTGGTGAAACACTGCCGTGCAAGAATCGCCAACGTCCGTTCCCCCAAACGGCATCACGCACATCACGTGCATCACGCACAACAGGAGGTTCTTCAACACGCTGTACAACGTCGTCTTCCAGGCGTACGTGCGGGAGCGGAACCGCCTCACCATAACGCCCACGGCGACGCTCATGGTGAGACGTGGGAGGACGTGAGAGGTGACCCGACGGCGAAGAGTCGGCTGCCCCGCTCGCTCGCAAGCTACGCACGCAGGCCACCGTGGCCACCGCGGGCAACGAAGCTGGGCAAAAGCCGCGCTTCTGGTTACATGCCCACCGCGGGCAACGAAGCTGGGCAAAAGCCACGCTTCTGGTTACATGCCCACCGCGGGCAACGAAGTTGGGCAAAAGCCACGCTTCTGGTTACGTGACCACCGCGGGCAACGAAGCTGAGCAAAAGCCGCGCTTCTGGTTACGTGCCCACCACGGGCAACGGAGCTGGGCGCGCATGAACTGGCGCTGTATGTCCGCTCTCCGGTTGAGCTGCGCTGCCCGCCCCACCGCACGTGTTCCCCCCTGTGGCCGCTGCGCAGTACCGATTCGGCAGCGGCAAGAACATCCAGTACATGATAGACCGGGTCACTGCGCTGGCGCAAGCGGTGAGTCGGACGGGCAATGGCCAATGGGATCTGTCGCAGGGCGGGCACCGGGCAAGGCGCAGCAAGGTAACGGGGAAAGCGCGGCAGAGGAGTCCGTATGTTGGTAAGGGGCGGGGTACGGTAAGTTGGCGCGTCAGGTCGTGTGGTGGTAAGGTGGCTATGGGGCAACCATAGGTATGATATTAAGCTGTGCTGATAGAAACATCGCGGCGCATTATTGGCAAGTGAGTCAGTGCGGACATCAGCCAGACCTAGCACGGTTACGACATCTATATCTCTGGGAGCCCTTTCAGAGATCTTACAGATGCATGCAGATCGGTTTGCATACGCGAACAGGGCGCCCTGCGAGGCCAAGTGAAGGACCCCGTATTTCACGACCCCTAGACCTCACGGGCGGAGGTGATTGCATGCTGATAGCGATCTAGGTGTTAACATGCTGTTCTGCCTACGATACGGTATTGCATTGCATGAGGTCCCCTTTGCTGCACACGATATCACTCGGGTGCACGGGTCCGGTGCACGGCCCCCCACGCGAATCAGCCCCACATACTGGTAGTAACGTTCATTTTTTCATACTGGCGCGGCTCTGCCCCCCCTCCCTCCTTTTACACACAAACGCATGCAGCTCGGCCCCTCGCATGTCACGCACTCCTGTTCTGCCTGCTTAAATGACACACACGTGATCGCATGCAGCTCGGCAACGGGGCCAACGCGGAGGCGCTGCTGACCGCCGCCCGGGCGGCTCGCGACCAAGTGGCCGCCGCCCTCAGCCCCGCCCAGGGGTCGCCCTTCAGCGCCGGAGGCTTCGGCGGCGGGGCGGCCGCGACCGGCGGGATGCCGGCGCTGGACCGTCTGGCCGAGATGCTCCGGAACCGTGCCGCCAGCCGCGGATAGAGAGTCAGTTCGCACTGTGCAGGTGGTCCTCGGCGGATGGTGTGCTGCTTGCGGCAGGTCCTATTAGTATGTCGCTAGGTCCTATTCGTGTTATTTATGGTGTTACAGGGCACCCCGCAGGGGGGACCCCGTAGGTCCTTTGCGATGGGGTGATGTGGTTGGTATCATCAACCAACGTTGCTCGGTAACTGTGATCGACTGCTTGCTGTGGATGTGCTGCGGAGCAACCGCGTCGCGGCGCGGCCGCCTACCGCTCTGGTTCGCCCTCCAACGAAACTCGTTCACAAGGCCGCCATTGACTGTTCAGTTTGACGATTGGAAGCTGACGACCGAAGGCCACCCAATGGTCTGTTTCAGGACCCCAGGCGGTCTGGCAATCTGGTAATTAAACGCGCGACGAGTATCGGTACCAACTGCGAAGGGTAACTTGACCCAGGAGCCAGGCAGCGGCGGCGGTTTACGGTGCTGCCCAGGGGATTTCTATCCGGCGTTTGGACGGATCGGGGTCGTTTTCGTACGGCATCTCATATGCCGGTCTATGTATGCCCAAACCATGGGGCCGTCCCCTTTGAACTCTTACACACCAGGGACCTTGGGACCCCTGGGACCCGAGCCTGTCGAGTAGGGATGATATGACATTTTGTGCTTAAGGGTGGGGCGGAACGCGCTTTGGTTAGCGTTGTTCCGACGTTGTGTTGGCGGTGTGGGGCGAGCGGAGGAGGGTAAGCACAACCGTGCACAGCTTTGTAAGCAGCACATTGACTCCTCGCTTCGTGAGCTTGTCCGTGAGACCGAACCGTAAGCGCGTGCTTCGCGCCATATCACATGGTACAATGAATGATATTTCAATTGCTGTGCTTACTATTTATCTGTAAGCAGTGATACTCGCAGGCATTGCAAGTTCCGATCATGTTTTGTTATGTTATGTTCACGGGCACCAGTTCGATCGTACAGAAACACTGTTTTCGAATCAGGCGCTGAGTAGTTAGTTAGCAAACTTATTTATCATACTTATGTTGGCTATATACAAATCATTAAGTGGAGGAGCCAATCTACTACCGCTGTGGCCGGCTGCGACCTGCCACGACGGGCTTTAAGCCCGTCCCCAGAACCTCGGGAATCCAGATTGTATCATTGCAGCCCACTTACATTATATAAATGAAAAAAATTTGTGAAATATGAGAGTTTGCTACACCTCGACCCAACGCATCGCACGGGTCGGCCTGTGATCAGCGGAGGTCAACGGCCGGCACAAATAAACGCATCTTGTCGTGCATCATTCAGATCTAGAAAGACGCTTAACTTTAAGATTATTTTAATGTGTTAAAAAATAATAGTGTCTCGCATTGTCAATTCTGCTCGCATGTTTGTAACCATTCATGTCAGCGAACATGTTGTGTACACGTTAAGCAGGTTAAAGCAAGCTGTACATTTGTCTACCAATATGTGAATTTAACACTTTTTACTACGCAACTGCCAAGGTTAAGCCTTCACCTGCGTTTTTCTGGGCTCTTGGCCCTCGGCGGCATCCGTTGGAATGTTCGAGTGTACGACACTAGTACTGCTGTATTGGAATGGGAGGGAATCCCTCTGGTGGGCCGGATACTCAGCGCCCGCCTGAGGTGTCTCAGGGCCGCGATGTCAGGACTACCCTGAGCGGACCAACACAACCGCTGCAAGATCAGTGTGAGGCGAGCCCGCTTGACGCAGAGAAATAAAAAAGGCTATCCATACCGCTCTCAGATCACTGTCACAAGTTTCCTTGCTGCTCCAAGAATTCAGGTGAACGCTGTTTAAATGAGGATCCAAAGCATCGAAGCAACCCTCTTAAGCGCCTGACATTAAGCCCGCACCGTTTGCGGATGCAGCTGTGCCTTCCCCACGTGTCGAGGTGGCTAGGGGTGGCTCGATCGACTCCATGCTGATGAGAACCCGCGCAGCTGTCCCCCATGCTGCGAACACGCCCTGTTGTTGTCCAATCCAATCAGCTGAATATTCCACATCCTCACGTGTTTGCTCGCTAGACAGCTGTAGAGCTACGGGGTACAGACGCAGTCCGATTGCAGCCCCGTTGCCCACCCCGTTGCGGCCGCAGGTCAGGCGCCACGGATGCGCGGCCAGCTACGCCGTTCTGGGGGGCGCGCAACCGGGTGCGGATGGCTATTCGGCGGCGGCGGCGTGTCCTCCGCCGCCACGGCCCGTAGGGCGGTGGCGCTGCTGGCTTTGGTGACGATGCAGGAGTTGTGCTGGCGGGCGGGCCGCGCGCACGGCATGCAGGCGGGGCCGACCCATGGGACAGGACATGGGCACATGGGGCCGGAGGACGCGGGCGGCCGCGGCGGCGTGGGCGACGCCGAGGGGTTCGGGCCGGTACGTGACGCAATTCGATCTGAGCTTGCTTCCAGAGTGGCGCCCCGTCATGTGAGGGCAGAATTTCGCAATCGCACCTTGTAAAGATTGCATTACTAATGGCACGGCTACTATCTTGCCAGTGTACCTCCTGGCGGCTTTACTTAGGGACGGGGCCCTTGTGCCCCTTTCCCGGGCGCAGGACTGTAGGCCAGGCGTGCTAAGTCAAACGCCGGCAGCCTCCCTCCGATCTCCTTAACATTCCTGGACCGGCGCCTCCCGCCCGTGGCTGACAGACACGTGTGTTGTCGTACCGCCGACCCTGCACGACAGGAGTACGACCAGCTGCTGGCCTCCCTGGGTGACCATCACAACGCCGCCCGCAAGCTCCTCACTGCGCTCAAACGTGTGTAGCTATCCGTATACATTTGATAACGGTGGTCATCTGAACGAATTCCGTATCACCATGTAACCACGCACGTCACCCATGCGGTTCAGTTCCAATTCCAACCTCGGTGCATTTGACTTCGGATCCACTCTCGCTTGGATTCACTCAGACCCGCTAAGATCCGCTAGGGTCCGCTAGGATTCGGATTCACTAGCGTCCATCTGCCCCAGCCTGTGCTCTTCAACCCCACGCCAACCTCCGACCCTCTAACTACCACCCCCATTTGCAGCCGGTCCGCTGCCCGGCCTCTCATTCATCCCGGGCTTCCCGGGCGGCGGGGGCCTCAAGCCCCCCGGCTTCTCGCCTCGCGACCGGTCGTTCGCGGCGCGCATCGGCGCGGCGACGGAGGAGGCCTTCGCCGACTACGTGGTCAAGGGCCAGGACCCCGTGGCCATCGCGCTGCGGCAGCTCAGCGTCGTGACCATCGCCGCTTTCGGAACCGCGGTACAGAATCAGATCGCCAGGTAGGTTAGTACGATCACGTACATTGTACGTACGTTTGTAATTAGAGACGAAGTCAGGAGCGCTGCGGGACGAGATGCCGTACGCAGCAAGCGCAAGCACGGTGGGTCTTTGTATCGGCCGCTGTTGCGTCGCCGTGCACATATCACGTTTGGGGGCGCGAGCGAGGGGCTCCTTGCGGTGCTCTGTCCCGGCCCGGATAGGAGTCTTGGCACTCCAATGAACACAATCTACAGGTATGTGTGGGGTTATGCGCCCCAACCATGTACCCCACACGCGCTGCCGCGCAGGGCGATCCGCGACTGCGATGCGCTGCTGGCCCGGTACGAGGACTACCTGGGCCGCGTGGCGGATGCGATGACGGACAGTAACGTGGAGAACCTGTTGGCTGCGATACAGCGGGAGGTCCGGGTGGGTGGCTGCGATACAGCGGGAGGTCCGGGTGATTGGCTGCGCGGGGTTGAGAGGTCCGATGGGGAGAGGAGGCGGTCCGTGGCGCAGCGCCCTCAGGGGCCCTCCTAGGGGACCCCCATCTGGCGGGCATCCCCGGGGGCGCTATGAGCAGCCCCAGAGGTGGAAGCGCACGCCATATGGCCACAGGCAGGGAGGGGTTCTGCGATCCGACGGGCACGGGGCCAAGCCGGGCCTTCCTTCAACGACCCCGGCGTACGTCTTGTATCTTGTGTCCAAGCAGACAGACATCCTCCGACGGGGGACGTGCGTAGACCGACCGGAAGCGGGCGGGCGACATGGGCCCAACCTCCCATGGCCAGCGACTCGGCTCCATACACCGGTGCTGAATGGCGCGGAACGCTGCCTTCTGTGCCTGCTGCCGCTGCTGCTGCTGTCGCTGCTGCTGCTGCTGAGTGGCCGCAGGTTGTGGTCATCGTCCGAGCGGCGCTGGAGGACATGGGTGCCCGATGGGTGGGTTGGGGCGGACCCTTTTGGATGGCGGCCGCCGCCAACAGTCATTTACCCATTCACATCCATGCATCCGCCCCCATCCATTCATCCGTAGGCAGTCTACGTGGCCTTCCTGACTGAGGCGGCGTCCGCCTGGGTGTCTTGGTACTACGGCATCCAGGTGCGGTGGTCTGAGGTGGTGTGTTGGCCGGTTAGTTTATGGCAGTTAGGCGGTTGATTGGCGGTTAGATGATGGTAGTTGAATTCGAGCTGAAGTGCTAGGCCTTTCTTCCTGATTGGCCGCGTGTTCAGAGCCGCAGCGCCTGGGCGAGTAAAGGCGCACCCCTGCTCACACACAGAGCTGACCCGCCCCGGCCCCATCACCACCCGCAGTTCCGGTTCACAGTCATGCTCATCGCCCTACAGTGGGCAAACGATCCGTTTGCCTTGGAGTATGTCCGAGTGTTGTACAGGTAAGTACGGGTGATCATCATCCACGGTGTCGTACCGATCTACATGCATGCGACCGGTGGATGTTCAGCTGGGGCTTATGAGCCGCGATGGCCCCCTCTGACCGCCGCCCTGACAGCTGACACGCTCTTTTCGTTCTGCGCAATGACGTGGTTTCCTCAGTGCAATCTATCAATCAACACCAACGTGAGTGCCGTATTATGATCGCTGCGCACCAGCGTTTGACGGCTATGACTCACCAGCATGTGCCTCATCATTGCACTTCCCTTCACCTCGCCTCTCTCCGCCCGCATCCCAAACACCCGACGCACGCAGTTTGTCGGACCTCACAAAGCTGGTGGGTCTGGTGCTGTCGCCCTTCATCACCGTCCAGGAGTTCGAACAGTGAGTACGGCCGTGCACGGCAATGCAGTACTTGGTAATGGAGATGAAATGCGGGGCGCGCCTAGCCCGCGCTCGCACGCAACATCCATCCGAGCCTGTACGGCACTGAAGTGCCGTACGGTACGGTGCCCGAGTGATGACTCCCGCACTCGGCCCCCACACGGATGCCCCGCCGCCGCAGGTCCTTCTACAACGCGCTCAACGACATCATCTTCGCCTACGCCAACGACGAGCGCAACCGACTCACCATCACCCCCTCCTTTTCACTGCCGGTGAGGTACTCAAGTGGAAGCCCCTCCCTCCCCGCTCCGGGACATCCTCGCAGGGGTTTATTTTCACCGTGTGGTACATGATAGGAACCGGCGACCCCCTTACGGGTTCTGCCGTACCATTCATGAGATCATTGATCGCACATAGCTCATCTCGAGACGGGGAAAGGCCCCTGGATGCCCCCTAGGAAAAACCAACTCCCCACCCCACCCCACCCGGCCACTGCTAGGGGACCAGGGAGGCCGTGTACCCGTCTGCTGCCCGGCCTGGGTCGCTCGGTGCAGAACCAGTTACAGTTTTTATCCCCCGTTCTGCGCACCGGAAGCTAATGCAATTCAGACTTTGTTGTTGGGCACTTGAGTCTAACAGGGCGCGGAGGGGTAGGCACCATGTCCCTAGAGGACAACGGGTCTGCCGTTGCTGCCGCTCTGAAGACCAGATTGAAGATGAGAAGCATGTTCTACTCGACTGCCCGGCTTACGATGCAATACGCGCTGAGGAAGGGTTTCACCGCCCTAATACGATGAGGGAGGCGATTGCCTGGGATCCGGCTCGTTTGGCAAAGATGTTGGAGCGCATGTGGGCTCACCGTAATTCTATCGTGCCCTTTGGGCGCTAGTCTCGTCGACTCCTGTTAATGCGGTATTGCAAACCAGTGCTTTTGGGCGTTTTGTTTGCCCTTGGGCCTCCGGCTCGTAAGGGTATGTGCAGGTATGGGGTTACGCACCCCCAACCATGTAACACACACACAGAACCAAATCCATTTGTTATTAACTTATTATGGTATGCTCAAGACTGCATTATTTAGTCCCGGAGCCGCGATTTTCTAAAAGTGAAACATGTTCGCCGTTCATGGCCGGTGCCTGTTGAGTGAACGCCCGCGCCGCACCCCTCTCACCCCGCCCCGCGCCGCCCCGTACCCGCCTGGAGCGCTGTCCCGTAGTGGGCGCCCGGCACGGGGGGCAACCTGCAGGTCGCCATCGACCGGGTGCTCAGTGTGGCGAGCGCGGTGAGGGGCGAATCACTTGGAGAGGGCGGCGTCGAGAAGGACCCACACACAGGGTGCATTGAAGCATCAGTCATGTAGATGCACCCACAGGGTTTGGTCGGGCGGGTTTAGACACACGGAGGTGTCACGCTCCGATAACGGCAATGGCACCCATCCACATCGGCATTGTACTGCTGCTGCCGTCGTCCCCATTGCACGACGCTGGCGATCCCGCTCTTCTGCAGCACTCCGCCCTTCAACTGAGCCACGTCCGAACAACACCCTACCTGATACACCGCACGGCCTCGGCCCCCTTGCCGTTCGCGCCGCTGTCTTACTTGCCACCCCACATCACAACCCACCCTGAACCACCGCCCAACCCCACCTTCCTCCGTTTCTGGGTTTGGGTTTGGTATAACCCACGTCCGAGCCCCTACCGGTCTGCCTGCGCAGCTCCGGAACCAAGACAACGCGGCCGCGCTGCTGCGCGCAGCCGTCACCGCCCGGGACCAGGTGGCAGCGGCCTTCCGACGGCCCAACGCCGACGGTAGCAGTAACGTGGCTGGCCTGTTCCAGCAGCAGGCCTGGTCAGGCGACGAGATGGACGGCGTGGCGGGCGGACGGAGCCGCGGGGGCGTGCCGGCGGGTGGCGGCGGGATGGTGGGCATGGCGGGGCTGTCGAACGGAGCCACGAGCGTCAACATGTTTAGCGCTGTGTCGAACGGAAGGTGAAAATGCAAGGGAAGCGGTCTGTTATTCGGCGGGAAGAGCAGGAAAGGGTGGGCGCGGGTAGGTGGTATATGGGGTTGGTTGGTGGTCTGTTTCCGGTGACGCTGTCTTGAAAATCGCTCCGGCCTCCGGGGCCCGTGTGGCGCCGTGTGGCGGTCGCATGCATGCTGTGTGCCTCCTCTGAACGGGGTTCAATTGAGCAATGAGCCATGTTATCACCGTCATACCATACGGCATTAGTGAGGCCCACGGTGGGTCGGTGGGTCGGTGGGTGACAGCCGCAGGCCTGCCTCGGGGCATATTCCGTCCGCACCACTATATCGATATCATGCACGGCTGGGGGAAACCGCGAACCACCTACGGGCACCGGATGGGGCCGCTACACGATCTCCAGGAGGGCGGCTGTCCGGGGCCTGGGGTCGGTGGGGTGCCTGTTTGGAGGCCACGAATGACCCCGACCCACCTGGATCCATCTGGATCCATCTGGATCCATCTGGATCCACCTGGATCCACCAGTGACCACCCGTGAGCCGGACAGGACAGGACGTCGCGTGGGCTTGCGATCAATGCTGCCGTCGTGCCGGCCCCTTGCAACACATTGGGAGGTTGGGGCGTTGGGATGTTGGAATGCTGGGACGCCGGAGGCCGGGCAGGGGCAGGGGTTGGCTGCACGTGTGTGTGGTTTGCGGTTGCGGCTTGCGGTTTGCGGCACGTGATGATGTGTGCGCATGCAGCTGCATACACCTGGGGGGGAGCCTCACGGCGGGCCACGGGTCAGGTGATTGTCTGTGACAGAGGACGTTGTAACGTGGTGCCGGCAACGGTCATGGTGCCGGCAACGGTCATGATGCCGGCAACGGTCATGGTACTGGCAACGGTCATGATGCCGGCAACGGTCATGGTACTGGCAACGGTCATGATGCCGGCAACGGCCATGGCGCAGGTACCGGTGCCGGTGAGCTCTCGGACCCGATGGTGGGTACAAGGGGTCGAGCGTTTGTTTACCGTACCTGGGGAAAGGGAAGGACGGTGCGTGCAGGTGAAGACGTAAGTTTACTGCGCTGCCTGTCAAAGCGAGAATATCCCGTGTATCACGTGTACTGCGCGGGGCGTTACGGAGCATGGCGCGGGTCCGGATAAGCCTCCTCTCTCCGGCCGCCCTTTCAGTGGTCGTGACGTGTTGATGCGTTCACAAGCGGCTGGCGGATGTAAATAATGTATTGAGGCTGGGGCGGCTGGGATGGCTTGGCTGGGGTGCGGTCGGAGATCAACCGACGTGTGCGTTGGTTGTTGGTCGTTAGTTGTTGTGCAGAGCATGTAGAGCATGCGGTTCTCAGTCAGATGGCTTCTCGGGACGACCCTTCGTTTGCGACCCAATACAACCCAACCCAATACGCCAACAGTGCAGCTTCGAGGCGAAGCGCAGGCTACACGGCGTGAAGTGACGACGCGACGACGGACTGCCGCCTCCCGCATTATAACCAAGGCTGTTACAGCGGACCCTGCGGGTCATCGGTCCCGCATGCCTTGATGAGCTTTCCGAGTGCACATCCATGAAGTGCGGAAACCCGAATGAACGAACGAACGAACGAACGAACGAACCAGACAACATTCGACAGCCAAGGGCCTGTCTTCCGACGACGACTTGAGCAACTGAGACAGCGACACCGCACCCTCACTTCGCCGCCCACCACAAGGCACCCCTCCTGCCAGCCCTTGCCAGCCCTTGCCAGCCCTTGCCAGCCTGCCAGACACACACTCCGCATCAAACAGCGCTCCGGCTGGACGATTGGCCCTCCACCCGCGTTGGCGAACAGCGACACCACCGCGTGCGTCCCGCTGGCTCGTCGCCCCGCTTGGACCCCCGCCCCTCAGGTGTCTAGTCCGTGGGCTCCCTCCCTCCCTCCCTCCCTCCCTCCCTCCGTCCGTCCGTCCGTCCGTCCGTCCGCCCGCCCGCCCGCCCGCCCGCCCGCCCGCCGCCCGCCCGCCCGCCGCCCGCCCGCCCGCCCGCCCGCCGCCCGCCGCCCGCCCGCCCGCCCGCCCGCCGCCCGCCCGCCCGCCCGCCCGCCCGCCCGCCCGCCGCCCGCCCGCCCGCCCGTCCGTCCGTCCGTCCGTCCGTCCGTCCGTCCGTCCGTCCGTCCGTCCGTCCGTCCGTCCGTCCGTCCGTCCGTCCGTCCGTCCGTCCGTCCGTCCGTCCGTCCGTCCGTCCGTCCGTCCGTCCGTCCGTCCGTCCGTCCGTCCGGCCGGTCGCGCACATACACATCCGCATACAGGTCACCAGGGGAAGATTATTATTACAATGATGATTCAGTGGACCCCGCGGGAAGTTTGTATTGGACCGACTGTCGCAGTCTTCCTTTCATCAACACCGCAGGTGGTGTTACTTCCGGGCAGACGTCCCGGGGGATCCTCGCCTCCTCCCCTGCTCCACGTCTACCCGTCCGACTGAGCGGTCGTCGAGTCCAGGGTGGCTCCGGAGCCGTCGTGTCCGGGCGGCAGGTCGGAGCCCTCGGCGCGCACCTGGTCGGGGGGCACCAGCCGGCCTGCGGAGGGCAGCGCCACAGGGGCGCACAGCCACACAAGGGGAGGGGGGGAAGGATAAAGGAAATTGATAGACATGTCAAATTGGGGGAGGAGGTCGACTAGGGTTTGTCCTTTGGACAATTCAGGATCGTGACGTTCAGATGGACCCGAACACGATGGCATGGACGGCAGCCGAAGCCTGCTGGCCATAGGGGCTCTGGGGACGTACAGTGACACCCGGCGGTGACAGCAGTAACGGGCGCGCGACGCAGGCCGCAACAACCGTCTCCTGGCTACGGGTTTGCTGCGAGGCATGCGGTGATTCGCACTCTTCTCACCTAGCGGTCCCGCTGCTTGGGCGGCGGCGTCATCGACCGCCCGATCCGCACGCGAGGCCCGCGGCGGCGTGTGAACCTCCTCACCCTTGGGGCTGGGGTCCGCGCCGGCGCCGCTGCCAGCCTCAGCCGTTCCGTCGCTGCCTCCGAGGGTCTGGCCCGGAGAGACCCACCCCTGGGCGCCTCCGCCGCCGCTACTGCTGTTGCCGCCTCCGCCGCCGCTACTGCTGCTGCCGCCTCCGCCGTCACCGCCGCGAGCCCGCGTCTCCTCCGACGCGTTGGCGACCAGCTGCTCTCGCTGCTCGGGCGGCAGGTCGTTGCTGTTGCCGCCGCTGGCATACACCTCGGGCCGGATCTGCGGCGACATTGGTGACGGCACGACAGCGCGCGCTGAAGGCAGCACGGGAGACGGCGGGTTGTCGGGGATTAACAGCCTGACATTGTTAGGGCTGGCGGGGCGCATACGCCAGACCACACGGCCCAGGGCAGAGCAGATGGGCCAGGCGGGCCAGGCACTGACACAAGGGATGCCTAGGGACACCTGGACGTAAACAGACAGACAAGACCGGAATGAACCCCGATGAACCCATCCATCCATCCATCCATCCATCCATCCATCCATCCATCCATCCATCCATCCATCCATCCATCCATCCATCCATCCATCCATCCATCCATCCATCCATCCATCCATCCATCCATCCATCCATCCATCCATCCATCCATCCATCCATCCATCCATCCATCCATCCATCCATCCATCCATCCATCCATCCATCCATCCATCCATCCATCCATCCATCCATCCATCCATCCATCCGCCACACGGTGAAGAACATGACAACACCACTGGGGTGCACTGCCGGGCACCGCAGGCGCCCACCCCTCGCGGCCTGACGCGCACTTACGCACGCGCTGTGTCACTGCCACTACCACCGCCCATGTGGTGCGCGGAAGCGGGGCCTGGGAGCCGGGAGAGGGCGGCCCCATCCGCACAAACGACCTGTCGTGGATTTGGAGCTGCCGCCGCCGGGCACCTCCGATATCGGCACGGAGGTGTCAGCAGGCGGAGGTGTGTACAGCAAGACGGCCGCCCGAGCCAGATGCGTTTAAAGAGAAGCCCACCCATAACCGCCTAGCCAGATCGTGCGCGTGTGTGTGTGCGTGTGCGGGCGGGCAGCACCTGCGGCTCCGAGTAGTCGCCGGGTCCCTCCCTGGGGTTCTCGATGCCGGACGGCGCTGACCCCGGGCCAGGCTGGCCCACGCGCGCAGCGACGTCCCACGGGTCCTCCGTGCCTGCAGGCACCCGAGCACACATGCCGGAGCCGGTGAGCCGGTGAGGCGCGTCATGGTGCAGCGCAGCGAGCTGTCGTGGGGGCGATCTCTCATCCTGGATATGTATATGTAAGGATGCTTGCGGCGGAAGCCCAAGGGGCGAATCCACACTCTTTCAGCCGTGCGAGTGTTTCGATGAGAGACCCACCGGACCCAAACCAAGTACTGGGGATATCTGTACGCCATCGACAGACGGCTGAAGGGTGCATGCGAACGCGCCTTAACCCTAGCGCCACGACCCGCGGGTCGGTCGCTTCGACGAGTGGAGGAGTGATGCGGAGCGGCCTCGCTGTACTGGTGTGTTGTGCATACCTGTGTCTCTCTGGATTTATATGTCCTGTGTTATTTCGCGCGGCGCGGCGACCTTCGAGGCCGCTCCGCGTCACTCGTCGAACCGACCGACCCGACCCCGACCCGGGGTGCCGCAGATGGCAGCGGCCCGCGCTTTTCGCACACCTGATCTGGTAGTGAAGTCCGGCAGAGGCGCCTTGCCCTCCTCTGACGGGCCCTCCTGGGATCTGCCGCTCGCTGCGCTGCTGTTGATCGCGCTCCTGCAGGGCGCGCCCAGCGGTGCGGCGCCCCGCGACCTGCGCAGCAGCGCCTTGAAGCCCTGCGACAGCTGCATCCCTGTAGGATGACAACCTAGAGGGAAACAAATTTCAAATCGTTGAAGGATCGCGCTCCAAAACAAATCCTGTCGAAAACGTCCTCTGCGGTGCGACCCGGTTCATGAAACCAGATGAGGCCAGATGAAACATCCGACCGAGGTCGACATAAGAGAAGTACATACGGCATACGGATGTCACTTCGTCATCATGTCACCGCACTCGTGGCCGTTCCTTCGCATCATTTTTACCTGATTATTCTGCGCACATATCCGGGAGCTCTAAAATACCAGCAGTCATTTACACCTCACTCCATCTCACTCCACCATCTATCATCAAACGTGTGGAATCAAACGCGATGGACCTAGGCGACACGCAACGCGCTGTTGAAGCTCCGCCGGACACGGCGCCCGGACCCTACACCGGCGGCCCGCTGCAGACCTCCGGCCTCTTCAGCAGCCAGCCGCTGATGCACGTCGAGGGGGACACGCTGGTGCTGCCGGAGGTGCCCAACACCCAAGCCGCTGCCGCGCCTGTGCCTTGCGCCTCAGCCAACCGCGGTGACTCGGAGGGCGTGCCGCAGAGCGTCGAGGGCATCAGACCGGAACTAGTCGATGGCCGAGCCAACCAACCCCGTTTGGGGTAACGGGACGTCGCTTTTGGAGACCTGGGAAGTGGATAGCCCACGTCAGTTTCCAGAGCCGCAACCATGACGGCAGTGGGGGTGCGCGCGGGGCGCATCGCTGGGGCGTGGAGCGTGCTTCTGGGGACGCGGCCACCCTCCAGCCGCACGGCGAGCAAGAGGCGAGGGCGCCATCGCGTACATCCATAGCCCGGCTTTGGCAATTACACATGCGAATGGTTTTCGTAGAGATCCATGAGAGTTTTCAGAAGTTGTGGAGGTAGGGTTGGGGGTCGCGAGGGCGGGCTTTCTTTGGGGGCCAAGTCACCTGGAAGTCGAAAACAATTTTGTTCAATAACAGGTCCGTTCTCAGATGCATACAATTCGGTATGCTTGCAATCCTTGCAACGCAGATCGCACCTAGGATGGCGGATAGGTGGTTGTTGCGCGGAACGGTACGGTACGGTCCATTAACGGCCCTGGAGAAAACCTTTGGGCGCTTCAGCATGAGTTTGTACTTGAAATAGTGTAGCTAGATGCGACTCGTTAGAAGATAATGTAATTAGAATGGTGGACTCATATGCTGTGCTCCGCAATTGGCGCAACTGCTCATAGCAAGCTTGAGTATACGACGCGTGGGCTCGAGCATTTATATCTTACTCTATGCAAAATGTTTTTAATTGGAGATTTCTGCTCACAGACTGTGGTCTGGTCCACGGTGGCTCTGACGCTGACAGCTCTGTGCTTATTAATATGGAAGCGACAAGACAAGCAGGATGCGCCGCTAGTTCCAGGCCTTCCCGTTATCGGCAACGCGCTGGCGTTAGGCCGCCATGGTGTCGCCTACATACACCAGTGCCGACAAAAGGTAACAAGACATGTGCTGTTCGTATGTATGGCGATGAGGAAATCGAATGGGTGGATGCAACCCTCCGCAGTTCGGCGACAGCTTCTCGTTGAGTCTAGCTGGGGTGAAAATGACGTTTTTGTTCGAACCGGCAAACATCGACTACTTCTTCTCAGCGCCGGATGACAAGATTAGCTTCAGGTCAGACTCATGCGACTGCAGAGGGTCCCGGGTTTTCAGGGAAAAGGTTTTGCGAACGGCTCCGACGGAGTCCGTTGAGGTGGTTACAGTTGCCCGCTGCACATCATCAGCATCGACGTGCACAGACGTGCATGCCTCTGTTTCGGGGCTGAACGTTATGGTCGGGATCTCAAGTTTGATACTTAAAAGGAGTAACGAGAAACCGAACCACGGCGCCTCCACACCTGTCACAGGGGCCGCCGGGGCGCGCGACCTGCACGCACCGCCACCGCGCACACCTAAGAGCAGCAAAGGGAGTGTTGACTCCCTTCCTGCCCTCCTAGAAACCCGCATCCGTGCCCTTCCCGCTCAACCTCCCATTGCATCCCGTTGGCCCCCTCATCGGTTCGGCAGGCCCGCCGTCGAGCAGTTCACACAGCGTGTCTTCGGCCTTACCTCACGGCACTTCTTCCCGCTGCACTTCAAGGTGAGGTCAAATACGGGCCGGAGCGCTGTCATCCCATCAGGCAGCGCTGTGCTCGGCCCGCCTGCGTGTCTGCTCAACACCCCGTGTCGCAGCCCATCTGCCCCCGCTGCCGCTGCCCTGTCGGTTGGCGCGGGCGACCCTGCTCCGTCGCGTCCACCCACGACCTGACCTATCACATCCGGACCTCCTGAAACAAATTGCAGATGCTCACCGAGCTGCGCCACCTGCTGGTGCCGGGCGCCCTGGCGGAGCACATGCAGGTGGGGGCCCGTGGCCTGATGACGGGAGTGAGGGGTCTGAACATTGACGGCTGTGGGAGTAGGTAGGGACTGCAGCCGGCGGGTGTTACGCCAATGGCCCTTCCTCATTGAACCGGTTGACCCTTTGATTTCGAACGTGTTGGCCCCATTGCCCCCTTTCGTCGGCGAGCCTGGTGTCCACCCGTGAGTCTGCTGTCTGTCGGCTGCCTCCCCGCGGGCTGTCTTGCCCACATACACAGGTACTGGGCGTGCGGGCGCTGCAGCTGCTGCCCTGCTACGTCCACCACGCGCAGGTACACGGGGCGCTGATATTGGTGCTTGAGTTGGGTCGGGCGAGCCTCATATCTAGGTACACGGGGCGCTGTCCGCTGTGCAGCGGATTTGTGGACAGGAAGGGCACAGGCTGTCCAGGGAGGCAGGGGAGCGGGAGGATAGGGCAGCGGTGCAGTGGAGGGGAGGGCAGGGGTGCACGTTGGCCTGTCAGGATACGTCATTTGGGCAGGACGACGGGCATCCCTGCAACCCACATGAGGGGCTGGGGCTTGCCCTGGTAGGTGTACACCGTTGATCCCTTTTCGGGGTCCGGTGTAACGGTCATTCATTCATTCATGAGCTCATGTGGGGTCGCGTCATGCCTCCACATGTGTTGCATGTGCATGTGCGCAATGGCACGTGAAACTGACTCATTCGTGCTCAGCATGGCCCACAGTTCGCAACGGCATTCGGACGAATTTTGAAAATTCGGGAAGATTTCGCGCGACATAAGACCCATTTGGGTTGAAGCTCCGACGCACACACGTCGCTGTCTCAGTGGCCTGATAGAACCTTGCCACGCCTTGCCACGCCATGATTCCACGAAGCATCCAAGTAGGACCTGGCAGGCAGTCAGGGACCTCCCGTCCGTCAGCGTCTAGGCGCGCGCAGTCGCTGCTCCATCCACGCGCGCCGTGCGTACGACTGCCCGTGCGTACGACTGCGCCGTGCGTACGACTGCCCGCGGACGTCCTTCCTCATCTTGGTGTCCGGACTGCTCTGTCCGATTCGGATCTGGAACCAGAATTGCCAGTGAAAGCTTGCCGAGACCGATTCGGATCTGTATTTACCTTGACTTTAATTTTAGCTGGGTTGAACAAATCCACTCTTTTTCTTGTTCTTTGTTCCCGTCCTTCTGTTCCTCAGGTCGACCTCTGGTCGCTGTGCCGGGGCCTGATTTTCCATTGCGGCATGGAGGTGGTCTTTGGTCGCCGCTTCGTGGATGAGCTGGGGGAGCTTCTGCAGCTGTACAGCGAAGAGGAGGAGGAGCAGGAGCAGGAACACGAGGAGGGGGGCTTGGATGGCGATGGGGCGCACCGGGGGCCACCGCAGTGCAACGGCGGCCCCTCGCATAACGGGCATGGCGCGGCGTCGAAAGCGGCGGCCGGGGAGTTGTCGCCCTGGCAGGCGCTGAAGCGGGCGGTGGCCGACGGACAGCACCCGGAGCTGCTGCCGAGGGCACCTCCGGGCGTCCAGCGGCTCGCGCAGGTGTTCTTCACCTTCGAGGAGGGCTTCGAGGTAGGCCCACGGGTTGGAGGAGGGGGGCTGGGTGACGATGCGGCTCAGGGCGCAGCTCACTATCGCGACCACGTCCCCGGTGTTGCATTGCTTGAGGTCTTCTGCACAGTGCCGTTTTTCTATGTTTAACAACAAGTGCATGTGTATGTGGGCTTACCGTACTTGATTGGGCTGCACATCCGTCGAGTGCATTTGGGTGTGGGTTTTGGGCTGCGGGGCATCTTGCCGTGCTCTTCCCCGGGTTGGCGCGTCCCCGCATCTGCCTTGAAGCCGATGTTTCTGCCCCCCTCCCGTCTGCGGTGCGATGCGTCGTCGTGGGGCGTACGCAGCTGGCGGCCTCGCCGGTGCCGCACATCTTGCAGACAGAATTCGTGAGGTCACGTGCGGCGCTGCTGCGCGTGCTGCGGGCCGCGGACAAGAGGGGCCTGTTCCAGGGCACCCCAGCGGGGGAGCTGTTGGACAGGTGGGGCCTGTTTTGTGGGTCGGGCGCTGCGGGCGTGGCCACAGCCGTCAGGGGCGCTCTGCTGCTGTCCCCGCCGTCCCCGGTCGCGTCCCTGGTATACTTCGAGCTCGAGTCTTGGCTTGATGGTGGTTACCTGCGGCGCTGTCCAATGCAAACCATGTCACCATGACGCCCTATTGCAGATGGCAACTCTCCGCCCGTTCCATCATATCCCTACCATGGCTCTTTTTTTACCCCTACCATGGCTGGCATATGTCTTCATCATGTCCCTGCCTCACCCTTTCCGTATCTCGTCAAGTCTCTATCTCAATGTGTCCCTGCCTCACCCTATCCCTATCTCGTCAAGTATCTCGTCAAGTATATATCGCGCTGTGCCCCTGCCCCATCTTGTCCCTCAGGACCACTGGTCTGCCCACGCACTTGCGGCCCAACTTGCTGCTCGCTCTTGTGTGGGCGTCTCAGGTGAGGGGGGCCGTCTGGCAGGAGGCTGGCAGGAGGCTGCGTACTCGTTGATGCACGTTGCGGGGCCGTGTCAGCTGTTCTGTGTAGCTCGCTTGCTGGCTCTGTGTGTGTGTGTGTGTGTGTGTGGCGGGTGAGGGCCTAGGGTAAAGGCGCCACTGAGGGGGCCGCCTGAGGTGCGGCGTGCGGCTGTTGAGGTCGCCCCGTGCGGCAGCTCTGCCGGCGGACGTGCTCATGGCGCCGCCGTTGCGCTGCATTGTGGTGCAATCGTTGCGCGCGCCGCACGAGCGGCGTCAAGCTGTAAGCGACACCGTCGTCGCGGCACCCTCGGCCCACTTTTCATACCGCTGGCCGTCAACCCTCTCTGGCCCGCAGGCCAATACCATCCCGGCGGCGTTCTGGTCAGTCGCCTTCCTCTTGCTGCCCGAGAATGCCGGACACAAGGCGGCGGTGGTGGCGGAGCTGCAGGTATGGAGGGTCCAGGGCGGGTTCAGGGGGGGGCCTACGGGGCCAGGAACGCGTGTAACACGCTTCTGGCCAGGCCCGGGGCAGAGGAAGATGATGTCTGGCCGAGAGCAGAGACGGACGCAGATCCTCTACCTGCCAGCGGTTTACGGTGCGCCACACTCAGTGTTTTGGGAAGCGAAAACCGAATCGATACCGTAACCTGCTTATCCTTATGTGTGCCGTGCTCCGGTCGTTGCTGCCGACGTAGCGGGAGCTGGAGGCCACGTCGCTGCAGTCCAAGGGCCCTGAGGCCGGCGTTCCTCCCGGTGAGCCCCGCGCGGACACGGGGAGTTTTGGCAGAGAACCTAGAGCATCAGCAGCGGCTGCGTGCAGGGCGCGGGGCGCGGGATGCTTTACCCGCGCGGTGATATGCTTTACCCCCGCGGGAGTCATGTCCGCGGCGTGTCATGCACGGCATTGCCAAACCAGGCCAGTCAACGCCAGTCTTTCGAGCCTCGTTGATGGATTGGGTCCCTGACAGACAGAGTGTCCTATCGTAATCTCGGCACCGTCAAACGCTTATTCGATGTGCTTTGTCTTGTCATCTGAACGGGTCTCCAGGGGCTATCATGTCGGAATGTATTGGGCAATGAATGGTTATGAGACAGTAAGGCAGGAAGGCCCTGGGCCCGTTGTGTCCGTGCACGACTCCAGGGGTCGCTGGCGCCAACGGGGCCGCCGGCATCCGGGGCGCGGACTCGGCAACAAGCCAGCCATCGGCCTCGGAGGTGGTGGCAGCTGCTGCGCGGCTGGCAGCCAACCGGCGATCCGCCGCCAGCCGCTGCGTGGCGGAGGCTCTGCGCCTGCGGGGCCCGAGCATCGACGTCCGCTTGGCGGCCTCGGCCCTGGACCTGCCGTCGTCATCAAAGGCAGGGGCGCGCCTGAGGCTGCCCCGCGGCCGCGTGCTGGCGGTCTGCCCCTTCGAGAGCCATCATGACCCGAAGCTGCACGGGTCAGGAGGTGCCGCCGCCGACCCGTGGGTGTTTGACCCCAACCGGCCGGAGATTCAACTGGGCGACGGCCGCTCGGTGTTGCCCAGCGTGGCGGGTGAGCGGGATATGGGGGTTATGGCTAATGACGGACCGGGGGCAGTACCGCTATGACGTTCATTCATTCAGTACGAGCCCAACCCGCATGGCGTTAGGAGGCCTTTGGGTGCCATGGCTGTACGTCCCTTTGCGCCTTGAGGCAAGATGACGATACACGCGGTGGTTCAGGGCTTTGCTTTAGGGTTTCAAGTACCCCAATACTGTTTGCCAGCACCGCAGCACGGTGGTTGTACACTACCGCCGGATGTACACTCCTAACGCGACGAATCCACCGGAACACTGCGCTACTGTCGCCCCCGGCTGTTGGCAGGCATGTCCTTTGGCGGCGGCGCGTATCGCTGCCCGGGTCGCTTCCTGGCGGAGCAGGAGCTGGCGCTGCTGGTGCAGCTGCTGCTCTGGTCCTACGACGTAACGTTGAGCTACGGGGATGCCACCAGCCGGTCCAGTCGGCAGGGACAGCAGTCGCCGTCGCCGTCGCCGAGCAAGGCGGATAAAGCGGCCGGCACGCCCGCGGATCGCTCGACAGCACACAGGCCGGCGGCGGCGGCGGCTGCGCCGGGTGCGGCGGTGCAGCCGGAGTCCGACCCCCATGGCCTTCGAGCGGTGCAGGGCGGCAGCATCTTGTACGCGGCCATGGCGCTCCTCGTCGGACCGGCGGCACTCGCGTGGGGCTGCGGCTGGTTTGACGGACTGGACGGGCCCATGCAGGTGGGTCACCAGAGGGATTGGCTCTTGCGGGGCGTTCGTGCGCTCGGAGTTCCGAGCCCATGGCGCGTCGGGCGGGTCTCTTCTTTAAACACATGGCGCGCATGGCAGCGTGTGCCTGTGCTTGTTTGATTGGATTTTGCGTAAGTTGTGGCGAGCATGGCATGAGCGCCATGACATGAGCGCCAAATAGCCGTGTCAGCACGTGAGCGCCATGAATATGTATACAATGACGTTGTCCTCCCGCCCATTGCCGCCTTGTGGTTGTCCCTACCATGGATGCAGGAGTGGCGGCGCAGCGGTGACCCTGCCGGTTTGTTGCCGCCATGTGACCTGAGGCGACTGGTGGGCCTGAAAGTACCGCGGAAGCCGTGCTGGGTGCAACTGGGCCGCCCAAACCATATTGCTGCGTGACTTTAAGTGACGTGTGCTAGCATGCGCTTGCGCGGTCATGGGCGATACAGCCGTTCGGCTCATCTCGTGCGCGATTAAGAGGGACATGCACACAGCGGTTGAAACGGAACCTGTTTTGGTCCCTCTGTCGACTACCGAGGGCAATATTTTTGGACTATTTATGGACTCCCCGGTTACTTCCAGTCGCCCTGCGTAAAGCAGGTTGGGACATCTAACAGACTTGATACCGGTACCTATCCTGTCATGAGTGACACCAGTCAGCTTTTTGTAATATATTCTGGCACGGATGGATGAATTCATATTGTCCGCAACAGACACGGGAACAATTGCTGAAGGTAGGGTTACCAGGCCACATTAGTGGCAATCTTACTGCTTCTTCAAACTTTATACATGTACAAAAACGCATGAATGCTATGGAATAGGCTCGTTGTATCTAGTATGGCCGTTGCATTTGTCAAATATTTTCGACGAATTTTTCGTTTTTAAGTCTGTACGGCAAATGCAACTTCCGTCCAACGTATCCAGCTGAACAGCATGCGGCCGAAGGAAAGAGTTAATTTGTCCCACAGTCCGTCCTGGTGACACGCACGGTGCCAGAGCTCCGTGCCACTCCTGTTTGACTTCCGATCGAGGTTAGGAACCTGTCACCATGAAGATCGCTTGCATCGGCGCCGGCTATGTTGGTGGACCCACCATGGCGATGGTCGCTCTGAAGTGTCCAGAAATTGAGGTGGGAATTTGAGCGACAGCACTCTCTGTCGTGCGTTCATGAACCCGACACTTAACTGTTTTATGTGGTTGGTTTGATGCACTTTAGGTCGTTGTGGTTGATATCAACGAGGAGCGGATCAAGGCCTGGAACAGCGACAAGCTGCCAAGTAGGTGCCAAGGTTTACATGAAGCGTTGCCGCTTACGGGTCATACGATACCATGTTCGTCCGTAGCTTGTTAAGGCTTTGCTTGCCTAGTTTTGTAAAGCTTACACTTGTAAGTGCAATGCTGGCATTGTACAGTTGGTTTCCGGCTCCAAAACCACCGCCTTCCAAGGGGCCTCGCCGCGCACTGAAACGGGTCGCCTTGGGGCCGTAACTTCATACTCGCGCGGAGAAGCTGGTGCACATGAAGGAGAACAGGGCCAAGAGGGGAACACTGAGCTGGGTGTGTACGCCGTTAGACATACACTTGCAGTATTGTGCCGTACAAAATCCCCTATCACAGTGAAACGGCATTTCTATTCTAAGTTGGGCTGATGAGCATGGCGTAACAACTCCATGGAAAACGTGGTTGGTTTTGCTCGACAGTTTACGAGCCTGGCTTGCTGGAGGTGGTTCAAGCGTGCCGTGGCCGCAATCTCTTCTTCTCCACGGACACCAAGAAGCACGTCGGCGAGGCTGACATAGTCTTTGTCAGGTACGGTTCGCCAACTTGAAGAATCGATCAGGACATTCGTGAAAACTGAACCCTTATTTGCTGCCAGCCTGATGCAGTAATGCATACCGGCCACCCTTAGATACGGTTACTTGCGCGGACATTTTGGGGAATGGGTGGACACCTCTTACGCGAAAACCCCCTCTCATGGGCCGCAGCGTCAACACCCCGACGAAGACGCACGGTATTGGCGCTGGCAGGGCCGCCGACCTGACGTACTGGGAGGGGGCCGCCCGCCTCATCGCGTCCGTGTCCACCAGCAGCAAGATTGTTGTGGAGAAGTCGACTGTGCCCGTCAAGACTGCAGAGGCCATCGGCAAGGTACGGTGTGCAGAACGCCGCGGTTTATTTGCGCGTCTTGGAGCGACGCCATCCCGAAAGTAGGGCACCAAGTGGCTGTGAAGGCATGCCGATTTGTTCATAAGACCATGTCCGCTGAACCGAAATGCATCGCCCCTTGTGTAGGTGCTCAAGCGCAACTGCCAGGACCCGAACGTTCAGTTTGAGATCCTGTCCAACCCGGAGTTCCTGGCTGAGGGGACGGCCATGGAGGACCTGCGCTGCCCAGATCGTGTGAGTGCTGTCGGGTCTGGAATGCATACCGCTGCCACTGGCAGATCTCCTGCTGAATGAACTAGGTTGCTGTGGACGCTGCGCGTCATCACGCATCAGCGGCTCATGCGCTACCGGCAGCTTTCCTACGTCATATGATGCACGAAACACTCAAGTTGGTTCGATGAATGCAACTCGCGGCTTTGGTTGGGGCCGCCCATCCTATCACGACCCACCATGACCGGTCACTGCAAAGCCAGCTCCTAGCGCGCGGTGGGGTGCCTGTGCGGATGATCCCGCACGATTCCGGACACCTGTGCTGCCGCGCATCAACCAAGCCGGTGTATCCATCTGCCCAACCGTACAGGTGTTGATCGGTGGTGCAGACACGGAGAGCGGCAGGGCGGCCATTGAGAAGCTGGCCTCTGTGTATGCGCACTGGATCCCCCGCGAGCGCATCCTGACGGCCAACCTGTGGTCGGCGGAGCTCGCGAAGTTGACGGCGAACGCTTTCCTGGCGCAGCGCATTTCGTCCATCAACGCCATCTCGGCGCTGTGCGAGGCGACCGGTGCAGATGTGCAGCAGGTGGCGCACGCCATCGGCACCGACAGCCGCATAGGCCCCAAGTTCCTGAACGCCTCGGTGGGCTTCGGTGGCTCGTGCTTCCAGAAGGACATCCTGAACCTGTGCTACGTGTGCGAGACCGTCGGGCTCAAGGAGGTGGCCGAGTACTGGTAAGAGCGAGCGAAGGCCAGCTTTCCAGGGCTTAGGATCTGCGTGCTGGGATGCGGGACGGGCTGCAATTCCGAGGCGGGCTGCGTTTTTGGAATCCGAGAGAGCTGTCTGGTCTCGAGGGAGATGCTTGCCTGAGTAGGTATTGTCGGGAGCTAAAAGCCGCTAGCGCCCAGCATGAGTGCGGCCACCGCCGTTTCCGCATTGTCCTTGTGTTTGTCCACCGTACATGGGAATGGGTTCGTACAATCGTAGTGCGACACGGGACGTTTGCCTTGCAACGAGCAGGAACCAGGTGGTGTCGATGAACGACTACCAGAAGCAGCGCTTCGTGGAGCGGGTGATCAGCGCTATGTTCAACACGGTCTCCAAGAAGAAGATCGCGATCTACGGCTTCGCCTTCAAGAAGGACACCGGCGACACCCGCGAGACCCCGGCCATCGACGTGTGCAAGGGGCTGATCCGCGATGGTGCCAAGGTGTGCGTGTACGACCCGGAGGTGACGCCGGAGCAGATCTTCCGCGACCTGTCGGCGCCCAAGTTCGAGTGGGACCGTCCCAACTACAGCCGCTCGCAGAGCCAGATGCTGGAGAACGTGCAGGTGGTCTCGGACGCCGCCGCGGCGGCGGATGGCGCACACGCCATTTGCATCCTGACGGAGTGGGACCAGTTCAAGACGCTCGACTTCCAGGTGGGCGATGCAGCCGTGTGTACAGTACACCTCGGTCGGGCGGGCGGGTTTCATTTCTATACACCTCGATTGGCTGGTGGTGGGGCCTGACACCTGGTGGGGTCCTAAGGCGGTCTGTCTGGCGTGTGTGCTGGTGCTGCTGCATCGGGGCGAGGTTGTTGTCAGCTCCTGCATGCACCGCCGCCGACCCCCGCCTCAACATGTTACTCCATAGGAGGGCCTTGAATGGTGAAAACCCTAGAATGCCACCTGCTGAGCACCGGTATGTGTACGTGCGTTGCAACGGTATGCAGGCCATATATGACAAGATGACCAAGCCGGCGTTCATCTTCGACGGCCGCAACATCCTGGACCACAACAAGCTTCGGGACATTGGCTTCATCGTGTACGCCTTGGGCAAGCCGCTGGACCCCTTCCTGGTCAAGAACTACTAGGCGAACGTGGTCCCTTGGCGCTGATGAGAGACGGCTGAAGTGCGGGGCAGACTGCTGGGTCGGTGTGTCTGATGGGCACTGTTTGACTTCAAATTATCGCCCTAGTGGGCATGACTCTCAATAACTCACCCTGCCGCATCGCCAACACAGATACGCTGTGGTGTGCAAGGGCCCGTGACCAAGCATGTGAGGCACTTGTCGTGATATTTACGTGAGGTGTTTGACGGCATATTCTGACGTGTGTGACTGTGAGAGTTCACCCTGACCACGTGTTTTGACTGCTTGGGAGTTTATGAAGATAGGGACAAGCGGCGCGACCAGGGAGGGGTGGCCACACGGACGTGCTCCTGATCGGACGGTTGCAAGGTTCACTACAACGGTGCTCTATTTATATTCGTGTTCGGATACCTATTATTGGGCGCATTAATGTATCATGTCACAACGGTGCCTACCTACCTGGCGAGACCCCAGCAGGGTCCGTCTGCTGGGGGGACACTGTAGCGAGTAACGGTCGCTAGCAGCGGACAAATGCTGCTGTGTGTAACAGAGCATTGATGCAAAATCTTTCGCTGCGAGGTATTATTTCGCGTCAAGATCCCCATTCATCTAGAATGCTCCCCGCCGGAGCTCAGCGGCCGTGAGGACATGCATGCGTGTTGACGGTGGTGCGATCAGCCCACAAGCTACCAACGGGGACTTGTTCCCACGCCTGATTATGTAAAACGCCTAAATGTGTAAACAGCAACCGCCATTGTCCTCCCTGTCTCTGGCTCAGTAACCTCACCGGATGCCCCCCGCGGCTGCAGTCACTGTATTTGAGCGATCCACCATCCTGAGGGGCCATCCGCCATAACCGGGGTGTCGTCGGCTGCGACCTCTCCAGCCACTGCTGGCCGCTGATGCCTGGCCGCTCTCCGGGGCGCAGCTCCACACTGCAGGTTGCCGGGCTGTGGGCCTCCGAATGCCATCCGATGCTGTCCAGTCGGGTGGGTGATGATGACTGGGAACGATTACCGCCCGGTCACGCAGTAGATGTCACAGCAGCAACAGCAGCAGCAGATGCTGCAACGTGCTCCAGCCCGAGCAGCGGGTGGCCGCTGCCGGGTGGCGACACGCTGTCAGCCAATGACGCGCCAGGCGCGACATCTGCTGCTGCTGCTGTGACATCTGCTGCTACTGCGACTGTGGCCACATGTGCAGCCGGCGCACATGGTTGACCTCCATGGCTCCAGGGCTGGTAGTTGTGGTGGTGATAGTGGTGGTATGAGACGTGTGAGCTAGCCAGTATGGTCGACAACGGCAATAGTGACTGCTTGAGTGGATGAGGAGACCGTGCGTCCCTTGCCAAGATCTTCACAGCTGCCATCCTCAGCCCACGGGCTATCAAGGCCTGCCACAGCCCGGGGTCAGCAACTAGAAATCCAGTTGGGGTCCAACCTCATCCAGAGCGGCCTCAGGAGCGAAAGCCTGCCTCCGGAACTGAAAGCTGCAGGTACGATGTCGCTTTCAACCCCGCCGCCACGGATGTCGTACTAGGTTTCGATGATGAGCTGCCGCCGGCGCCGCCCCCACTGCTGCTGCGGTGACCTGCGTCATCTCCCCTGGACTTGCAGAATGGAGTCCGGGGGGCGTCCGGAGCCCCTCCGCCTCCTGGTTCCCGCCCTCCACTGGATTCACCGATTCTGGTTCCGCCTTGAGGAGGCAGCTGAGCGGACCGTGGGGCGGCAACGGTGACACCAGGCCTGCCCGGCCCCATGCCCACAAACAGGCAGGCAGGCGGGGGGCCTGAATCAACGCCCGTCTGCCCTAGCGAAAAGACGCCCAAGCGAAAAGACGCCCGAGCTGAGCTGCGGCAGCGGTGGCGTCATGCTGGGGTGCAGCTTTGCCCACTCCCCAAGCAGCGAGGGAGACGCTGGTGCCCACTCGCCAAGCTGCTGCTGCTGTGGTTGTCATCTGTACCCCCCGCAGCGTGCGACAGTGCACCATGAAGCCCTGACACCCACGAGCCAGTCTAGGCATCTACCTCCTGCTGCTGCTGCTGCGCGTCCTCCTCCCCATAGCCCAGCATCAGACCCATCGATGGCGGCAAATTCCGGACCGTGAATGCCTGCGACACAGGGAATCGGGCGGATTAAGCAGTACTTAAGGGCTACCTAGCACCCGTAAGCCCATTCTCTTCTCGCCGGAGGCGGCACAAATCTTAATCTTGTTACATCCCTCCAGGGCAGCGGAAATGAGGCGAATGCCAACCAGGGCGAATTCACAAGTACAGAAGGTGAAATAACTTCCTTAAACCCTTTCCGTACTCGCCCCTCTCTCTTACTGAAGGCAGGCGACATTTGGGGACCCAGCAAACCCACCTTGGTCAGTTGCTGGACGGATACTTCGTTAGGTTCCAGATCCTCCACTTCAGTTTGCTGGCTCAAGGTGACCTCGGCCACCTCGCTGCTTGCCCCTGCACTTCCGCCGCGCGTAATCCTCGGGGCCTGATCACGACAGGCGGCGTACCCTCGAACGCCCGAGGGGTATGGCAGCTCCTTTGACCCGGAGCATACGGGCTGCCCTCCAATGGGCTAACATCGCAAGCGACGCCTCCTTAACCCCGAGGAGGGGGGCCTGATCACGACAGGCGGCGTACCCTCGAACGCCCGATGGGTATGGCAGCTCCTTTGACCCGGAGCATACGGGCTGCCCTCCAATGGGCTAACGTCGCAAGCGACGCCTCCTTAACCTCGAGGAGGGGGCCTGATCACAACGCCTGCACCCCCTCTTCTGAGTCGTCCGCAGAACCCTCTCACCGAACCAGGGATAAGCACCACAAGTGTTTCACGTTATGACCCCGAGCCATTACGAGACCTTCCAAAGGGCTCGGGGCCACCCCTGCTGGATGGGAGTCATCTGACGGGACGAATGTTCGCGGGCGGGAACTGAGGTGCGAGAACCTGCTGGCGACGGGAAGCGCCTTGCGAGCTGGACGGGGCCGGCACTGGCAGCCCTAGCGGCTCGCAGATTAACGATCGCATCAGTGCGTCCCCAGCAGAACAGAAGGTTGACGATGGCGCTACGGTGCGCGTCAACGCAGTGCATCGCCGCGCGACATTTCTGCAAACTTATTTTTGGTAGACCAAAAATATTATTTTTAGTCTGTACGGCAAATCAAGATGAACAGCGTGTGTTCTAGGTATAGAGTTTATCTGTCCCACAATTGTTTATCCTGGTGACACACATAGCGCGAGAGTTGACTTTGTCCGATCGGACGCATCGACTCGGTCGCGCACAACAACTCGCTGGTTTCCAATGCTAGGTTTTCGCCGTACCATACCGCCGTCCTATCATACTAGTCAGGGCGATTCCCCAAGGCCAGGGGCAAGGGCGAGGTACGCACACGGCCCTGAGAGAGACCTCGTTGCCCGGCCACCAACACGTGCTCCCTTGCCCTTGCGGGCGCGTGGCGCTTGGCGCGGTACACGATCAAAAGCATCTATGATGCCGAACACTCGCCCGAAGACGCCCGAAGACCTCAACTCCCGATACTTCTGAACCCTGACCCAGGCACAGCGGGACACCACCGGTCTGAATTCCAACATTCATCTCGCGCCGTGTCAGTTGAACCCCTTCACCGGGGGAGCGCCCCCTCGATGTGCTGCCGGAGCTTGTCTGTTGTCATGCGGGGCGGCGGCCTCGGGATGCGAACCTGCGAGGGACGCATGCGGAGGGCGCAGTCCACAGCGTCAGGGTCCATCAGCCGGTTTCCGATGCCAGACCGTCGGCGGCGTCACCTATGACGCACTGTACTGCTTGAATCGATGACAGTCACGAATGCAAGGTGCCGTTTGCTTCCCGCAGTAAGATCCTCTGCCCTGAGCTAGCTGAACCCAGCTCCGTCGCTTCTCGGCGCGCCAGTACGGCAATCAACACTGTGAAGGGTTCCGAAGTGCGACGCAGTGACAGATCCCGACCCCAGCGGCTCACCTCACGCCCGTCTTCCGTCAGCGTGGTCAAGACCGGGACCTGTTGCGTCAACACCAAAGACGTGATGAATGAATGAGTGAATGAATGAATTAACGAATGCATGAATGAATGTTACAGCGGATGCCAGCAACAACCCAGGTATCAGGTCAGAGTATCATGAGCGCCTTCAGGGCACACACCCCACATCCGCCCACACGTACTTACGGTACACGGTGACCCCCCCGGACGTGTTCATTTTCCATTTCCCACCAGGACGTACGTACCTCCATATCGAGCGCAGCTAGCCATGCAGGGTTGGTCGTGATGTCACGTATCTGTCGGGGAGGGAACAATGGAGATGCGGGGAAACGATTTGCGCAGTAGTCTGGGCGCCGAACAAGGTGTCGCACACACACACACACCCCAGTCTCAACGTTGTTGAACGAAACATGCCGGAGCACGCCGGATGGACTCTGCGGGGAGCACCCTCTACGGTACCCCTTGCTCCCGAACGCACCTCCAACGTGTACTCCGTCAGCGCGCTTGGCATGAACTGCGCACGGTCTATGAGACCCTGCACACGGTCCTGCAGAGGGGGTGGTGGCAGTAGACACTCTTTGGGTGCGTGTTGAGGCGGGTGAGCTCCTGCGAGGCTTCCTTGGAAAACCGAAAGCACAGAGATGCGGAAAACCCGAAGGGGTTGGGCCAGACCAGCTGGGGAGAGCGTGCGAAGGTTTGTGTATTTCTTATCATGAACATACCCGGGTGCCTTCGCACAAGGGGCAATCCGGCTTGCTGTACAGAATTATAACCTTGCTGTGAGACCCCGAAGCTCCCTCTGCCTGGGCGGATGGGATGGCTGTCACCTGTCGGTCGCGCAACTTATGTCGCAGAACAGGGGCGCAGAAAGACGTTTTCTTAGTTGTAATTTGACATGGTCTAGTGCATTTCATCATTTCGCAACCTCGTTGCCGCAGAATTCGGCTGGATCGTAAATAAGATTTTCAATCTGCATCAAGTTTGCTATTTCAGTTTCACTAAGTCGAATTTCACATTTGCAGAAAAGGGTCACTATGACCCACCGACCCAGTGTACGACTTCGTCGACTGCCCTTGCATCACGTGCTGTGCAACATAGACAGGGTTTGTATCTTGGAAACCTATCAGTTGTTGGCTCGTCTATCTGAAGATACTTTGTCTCGTTTCGGTGTCGGCACCTTAGTCGCCGAGACGTTGATTGAGCCGCTGCTTGCACTGAGCCGGTTCGTTCCATCCACAGCCGTCATCTTTTGGTCCCGCTATTCTGTTGCAAGTCGCCTAAATCAAATACTGATATTGCAGCTGCGGTAGCAAGCGTGTCTGTGTGGTATCTCCGAAATGCAGCTCACAAAGACTCCTTCTGCCGTCGCCAGCAGGTGCGCTGACATGCTGGACACCCCTGACAGCAACTCATTACGTTCTGAGACTGCTTGGTTGCTTTAAACTATCAGCTTTGGGGATCGTGCGCATTAGGTCTTCCGTCGTGCCCGAACACTGATGTCCCCGCGACTATGGACCTGCAGGACGTCGCGGACGGCTCGTGTCGCGTTTGTCCGCGTCGCCTCTCCGCGCTGCCAACCAGCTCGTCTCGCGCGCCGCTCGAGCGTCTCTGTGCGAGCGGGTGAGAACGGGCTCTGGGACGCCGTACGTACCTGGCGTGACTTCCGCGGCAAGCGTGCTCCCCTCTTCTCGGCGCGGCCTCCGAGCGATTAGCACACGCTCTGTTTTGCTTGGGCACAGCCGCTGTGCTGTAAGCTTTGCATCAGCAGGGAACATGCCTGAATTGCCGAGCGCTTCAGGCGGGCCCAGGCCGTGTACACGCGCGACTTCGGCTGCGGTCGGAGCCTGCAGCGACTGGCGTGGTCCGCGCCGGTGATCACACACACGCAGGCGCGATTGTTCGCTCTTAACACACCTTAACACGCAGGCGCATTGAGATGCGGCGCGCAAAGGAGCAGGGATGGGTACGAGGAATCACACGAAGGGGAGCCAGTTGCGTGGGTGCTATCGATTGGCCCATGGCTCCGTTAGTCCCCGCAGTCCTTCCTGGTGACGCATGGCGTGGGTGCGGGGCTGTTGAGTGTGCCACTTCCTGGGTGTGTTGAAGAGCTGCCCCAAGAGGAAAAGAACCGTTAGGGAGAGAGCTTGCTGCCCACCTGCCCGTCGAGGGGGCCATCCCAACGTCATGTTTCATGAAAACGGATATAGTCTAGATGATGCTGCGGCAGATGCCCTAGCACCAGAGTACGATGTGCCAACCGCACCATGTCAGCTTCCCCTTCCGCGTCTAGACATGCCGGACAGCTCAGCCCGTCGGGCCTCCACAGCGCCCGGCGCTCCGCGTAGGGATTTGTTACCCTCCCGCAGGCGGCAGGCTCCCGCACTGAGGACAGGCTTTTTATTTGTAACCACCCTCCAGCCTCATTCACCCAACCAACCACGCCCCTCGCCCCCCCAACCCGCGCACCACTAGGGGAGGACAACGGCAACAGCCCCACCAAGCGCGCCACCTACAAGGAGCTCGAGGCCATCCAGTGCGACCTGAGCGCCTTCCCCGGGGTCAAGTTCTTCCGCGTTGAGGTGCGGCACTTCTCGCACCACTCGAAACCCTAGCCTTACACCTGCACCCCCACCCCCACCCACATCTGTGTCGCGGGAGGGGGTAAGGGGGGCCAGCAATAGCCGCCTGCAACTGAGCTGCGAAGGAGGTTGCTGATGCCGTTTGGGGCGCCAACGTTGGGGCAGGGGACAGGAGTTGGGACAGGAGCCATCCTGTCCCCACCTGGGGGGAGGAGGAGTTCTGCGCCAGGCCATGCCCACCACGCCCGGCGCTTGCATTGGCATTGGCCGCTACGGTATCCCCCCCCCTGCGCTGACCCGTGATGATCCCGTTCGCTTCCCGTCCTTTACCCCTGCCCCCCGGGCTGCATATGCGTGGGCTGTTCACATCTCTTCGTCACACCCCCCTGCCTGCCTGCCTGCCTGCCTGCCTCTCCCCCGGGGCGCGCCGCCCCGCGATGCGCGCCCCCAGGCCATCTTCCGGCCCTGGCGCCTGCCCTTCGTGGTGGAGACGCTGGCCAAGTACGGCATCCGCGGCCTGACCAACACGCCGGTCAAGGGCGTTGGCGTGCAGGGCGGCAGCCGCGAGCGTTACGCGGGGACCGAGTTCGGGCCGTCCAACCTGGTGGACAAGGAGAAGCTCGACATCGTGGTTAGCAGGTGGGAGGTGTGAGGGTGGGAGGTGTGAGAATGGGAGGTGGGAGGGTGGGAGGTGGGAGGTGGGAGTATTGGATTCGTGTGAATACTGGATAGCGCGCCGCCTATCGGAGAGGCGGGTTTGCTGGGTGGCTGGGCTGCCGGGCTGCGTGGTGTTGGGAGAGCCTGCCGTGGGTGCCGCCCGCGGGCAGCCATGCCAGGCGGGAGCGCGGGTCATCGCGCGAGGCCCTCCCGGGTGCTCTGTGTGCCCCCACTCGGCCTGTCCGCGCTGATGACCCCGCCGCCTGCCTCTGCCCCTCTATCTCGCCCCTCTTCTCGCCGGGCTGCCGCAGCGGGAGACCTTCGCCACATCACCCAGACCTACACGGTTGCGTGTCAACTGCCCCCCTTCTATCTCCCCCCCGCAGGTCCCAGGTGGACACGGTGGTGCGGCTGGTGGCCGCCTCGGCCTTCACGGGAGAGATCGGAGATGGCAAGATCTTCGTACACCCGGTGGCGGAGGTGGTCCGCATGTGCGTGGGGCGTGGGGTGCGCGGACGGGGGCAGGGGGGGTCACAAACCAGGGCCAGAAGGAAGGGGTTGTGGGGTGGGGTGGCTCGTCCCCCTCCGGGTGGGGTCGCTTCTGCGCCCCAGTGGTTTTTACTGTCACGGCTGCCCCCCCCCAAAGTCGGACCCGCCCTGACGGCACCTAACACCCCCCTCCTCCCCGGGTTCGTGTGCCCGGAATCCCCCGTTGGATGGTGCAGTCGCACTGCGGAGACGGGCCTGGACGCCGAGAAGATGGAGGGCGGCATGGAGGACATGATGCGCAGCAAGAAGAAGTAAAAGAGACCGAGAGGGAGGGAAGGGAGGGAGGGAGGGAAAGAGAGGGGGGAGGGGCAGGCGGCGCAGGCGGAGGCGGGGAGCCGCAGGGCGGTCAGGCAAGGGGGGGAGAGCAGTAATCGAGGGGGTACCCACAGGCAGGCTCGTGTGCTGTTCTGGGGGCCCCTCTGCTGCTGCAGCCGAACGCCTGCTGCTGCTGCTGCTGCTGCTAGTGTACAAGAGGGTGTTGGTTGTGGGTGGTGCCGGCTGCGTGTGGCCGGGTGCGTTGGTCAGATCTCCTGGACGACCCAATGGCCCGGGTGCGGAAGGCCGCCGCCCCTGTCGCCGCCGCCTGAGGGGCAGCGACAGAGCCATGGGTTGATGTTGGGGAGGGTTGCAGTGACCACCCGGGCCCGCTGCTGTACTGTGACAGGTCGGCCAATCCGGGTCGAAACTCGACAGGGACTGGGTGTGTCCCTGCCAGGGTCATTTGGAGTCCGCCCGGCGGACCTGCGTGACTTGACAACATCTGGGAGTGGCTCGGCTGTGGCCTGTGGATATCGGCTCGGTGGGACTTGGGTCGGGTCGAGGTGGGGAGGTCAGCTGCTCAGCGGCGGCACGGAGGCGCAGGCAGGCGCTCCGCTCTGGAACAGCCGCGGATACCGCAAGGGAGGGGGAGGGGGCTGAAACACGCTTCCGGCGAGGTAGGGATTAGGAGATGTGCGGGTGTGCAACCGGGCGGGTGCCTCGTAAGTGTGCCGTGTGACGTAAAAAAAATCCACGTTGCGAGCAGTGGCACGAGGCGTCTGGCACAATGTGGACGGCCATCACATGGCGGGGCGCCCTGCTGCGGTGGGGAGCCGTCGCCGGGTGTCGTCGCCGCGTGTCGTCGTCGACGTCGTCGTCATCATCGTGTTTCCACACCGCCGCACAGCCGAATGGTGTGGTCTGGTGTTTGCTGTCAGATCGTCTCTTTAACCCCAACCTCGCGGCGGCACTTGCACGATGGTTGTCGGTGCACCAAAACCGGACAGTGAGACGAACCTCTTGAGTTGTGGGCGTGCACGACATCACGGATCGCCCCGCCCTTGTGGCGGGTGGCGGGAGGAGGGGATTGCTAGGGTGGAGGGGATTCTCCTGGCGTCTCTAAGCGGCGAAGTGCTTTCCGGCCGACCGATGTCGGGCTCGGTCGGGCGCCGTCCATCCGCCCACGACGCTCTCTCGACCCCATTAGCACCTGGCCGCCGAGCCCCCTTCCCTCACCACCCCCCTTAGCTCTGGCCGCAGCACAGCTGTCTACCAACTTCCTATCCCCCACTTATGTCCATAACGACAGCGAGACCGCAAAGGTGCACCAAACCGGTACCCCACCCACCCACCCACCCACGCACCCAACCGCCCACCCCCCCACCCACCCAACCCCCACGGCTCAGTTCTCTTGTATACACCGGCCCCGGCACCCAGGGCCCTGACGGCCCTGCATCGCCAGAGTACCCGAATGGGCTGGAGGCGGGCGGTACGGAGCGGTCAGTTCGCGAAACCACTCCAGGGACGGTAGCCTCACCCTGCTGTCGCTGCTGTGACTGCTGCTGTGCTGCGCCTACGGTACGTTCCGCAGCCACCCACAAGCCCACCCGTTGACCACCTAAACTAATCCACGTCGATTCCGCATTTCACATCAAATCACGTCACCACAGCAAAAAAGACAACCTTCGGCAGCTCCTCATGCGTTTGGGTAAGTGCGCGCATCGGCTTCACCTAGGTTCGCCCCGTGGGTCCGGGATGGGTCTTTGTGTGGCAGCGGGCAAGACGTGTGTGTGTGGCGGT
This sequence comes from Eudorina sp. 2006-703-Eu-15, assembly GCA_003117195.1. Classification (NCBI taxonomy): domain Eukaryota; kingdom Viridiplantae; phylum Chlorophyta; class Chlorophyceae; order Chlamydomonadales; family Volvocaceae; genus Eudorina; species Eudorina sp. 2006-703-Eu-15. The sequence goes on from BDSI01000091.1 coordinate 340,599, forward strand.
GTCGGCGCCGGTGGGCACAGGAGCCCGGCGCCCTTTCGAATCCCGCCCACAGCCATCACCCACCCAGTCATCACCCCCAGTCAAGGTCAGGCCAACCCCACTTCCTTCGCATGGGCACCTGTTGAAAGAGCCCCACCCCGCTCCCGCGGCCGTATCTAGGGGTCGCATACATGCACACAAACAAATTCGCACCCTCTGCTTGCTGGCCGCCGCCCTGGAGCCCCCATGCATTCCCCTGCCCTGCCCCGTCTCTGCACCGCCTCAAGATCCTCCCCGACCCCGACCCTAGATCTGCCTGCCTGCACACCAACAGAATCGCCTCGCCGCGCCCCGCCACCACCCACTGCAAAGCTACCTCCGCTCATCCGGCCGGTGGCGGCGGCGCAAGTACCCGCGTCCGCCCACCAGAGCCGGCTATTACCTCGTTTCCTCCTCCTCCTGGAGAGCTGTCCTACTACCTGGAACGCCGCACTTTACACCCGCAACGGCAGGCCCGCCCTCAGGCCGCCCCTCTCCACTCGCTGCACCAGTCGGTCCGCGCAACGCCTGGCCACCGCCACACAGTCCGGCCCCTCCGCCTCCTCACCGCCCCCGCCACCACCACTGCCTCCGCCGCCGCCACTGCCCCGGTCGCCCTGCAGCCGTTCCGCCACCCGCCGGTACAGCGCCGCCACCTCCGTCGCCTCCGCCTCCCACTCACCCGCCCCGTCCACTCCCTCCCCCTTCCCCTCGCCCTCGCCGTCGACATCCATGTCGGCGGCGTCCTCGCCGCCGCCGCCGCCGCCACCGGCGGCGCTGCCGCCTCGCCCCGCCGCCGCCGCCGCTGCCAGCAACCGCAGCTCCTGCTGCGCCTGCTGGAGCGCCGCCGCGGTGAGCACCGTGACCAACAGCGCCAGACCGGCCCTGTTGGGCAGGCTGTTGAAGTGCAGGGCCTGGGCGGCCCACGTCCAGTTGTTGCGGCCACCGGAGCCGTCCAGCAGGTACTGCAGCACCTCGGAGGCACGGATCTGCAGGCCGTGTGGCGGGGGGGGGGGCGGCGCCGAGGTAAGAGAGATGGCGCGGCGGGGCGGGGGGCGTACGAGAGGGGTATGTGGCGTTGGCGTTGGAGAATGCCAAAGGCTTTCTCCTGACCAAAAGGCACGGTAATCCGTTGTCGTTTGTGAAAGTAACACCAACACGCGAAACCGGTGATTGATCAAACATGGACGGAGAGAGAGGGTTCCTGACCAGTTGAAGCACGAACGTTGCTCTGGGGCGGCCACCCCTTACCCCAGCCGCGCACCCGCACCTTGGGCGGTACGTCCACTCCGTGGTCCGAGTAGTGGTCGGCGATCTGACGCAGGCCGTCGCTGAGCGGCGTCCCCACGTCCACACGCCTGGGCCAGGGAGGGAGGGGGCAGGGTGGGAGGGAGGGGACAGGGGGGGAGGGAGGGGACAGGGGGGAGGGAGGCGACAGGGGGGGAGGGAGGCGACAGGGGGGGAGGGAGGGGACTGGGACGGGACTGACGGCAGGCGAGACGGTACAAGGGCATGCATGCATGCATGCAGGTAAGGCAGGGCAGGCAGGGCAGACGAGGTCAGGCTGGGTAAAGGAGGGCTGTCGGCGGGAGTGGTGGCCAGGTGGCCAGGTGGGGCCGGGAGGAAAAAAAGAAAGAAACCGGGGCCGGGGGTTGAGGTTTCTCGTCGTCGGTTGGGTCACCTAACCAACCGCGCAAACCGAGGTCCGACCCCTAAAAGCCAACCAGCGACCGAACCCATCGAAGAAAGACGTCACGCCCGTCCACCGTCACGCCCACCGTACCGTCATCCACGGAGGTGACTCGAGTACTCCGGAGCTGATCGAGATGAGGCATACATACGGAAGCGTCCAGCGCGCGAGCCAGGGCAGCAAGCGCGCGGACATGGGCAGCCGGGTGCTGCCCCTGCGCAGGTGGTGCAAGTACACACGGGTGCCGGCACCGGAACACCCCCCCCCCCTTTGGCTCCCGCTGCCCCCCTGGACCTTTGCGCGGGCAGCAGCAGCAGCGCCGTATCAGTACCGGTACGTCCACCAGGTAGTTCCTACATCGCCCCCACCCACCCGCCCACCCGAGGCACCCACCCACCTCGACGCGGCGTCCGCCGTCATGTGGACCAGCAGCCGCACTGTGGCGGCGGGGGGCAGTGCCCCCAGCAGCACCTGCGGGCAGAGCCCCCGAGAGAAACGAACCAACCTGTGGGCGGGCACTGGACTGAACTGAACCGAACAGGGCTGGAATGAACCTGTGCTGACCGCCAGCGCAAGGGTCTGCGGTTGTTAAGGGTGGACGGTTCGGAGGGAGGGGAGGGGGCAAGCTACCCAGCGCCCTTAAGCGGTCCTCCCAACTCACGGCCAGGTTCTCCGGGTCCTTGTACGGCAGCTCCTTGGTGATGGCCTTGGACAGCACCAGCTCCATCCGGACCAGGTCGTTACTGCCCCCCGGCGGGGCGGGGCGGGAAGGGGTGGGCGGGAACAGGGGGGGGAGGGCGGGAAGAGGGGGAAGGAGGGTGCATACGATTTCGCTGTCTAGGGTGGAGAACCCGTTGACATGCGGGATCAAACACATGTCGTGCGACAGGCTTGTGGATATGGAATAGCGTTCAAGGGAAGACCTTGGGGGTGAAAATTCGGTGGAAAAAAGTCGCGCAATGCTTCTCAGTACCGGTACGATGCTACTGCAACACCCTTCCGCCCGCCTGGCCGCCCGCCCCGTACATCTCGTCCAAGCAGATTCGAGCAGCGCCACCCAGGCCCCACTCGACCCGACCTACTCTCGGCCGTGCGTGCCCTGTCGTACATAGAACAGCATGCTGTCCAGCGCGCCGTACACGTCGCACAGCATGCCCAGCAGCGCCGCCGCCACCTCCCCGACCTCCGCGGCGCTGATCAGGTGCTGCGGCTCCTCCGCGCTGCCGGCGGCGGCGGCGGCGGCGGCCTGGCGCTCCGCGCTGGGCGAGGCCGCGGAGGGCCCCTCCGCTCCGGCCGCGTTCGGCAGCCGGGCCTCGTAGCCGTGTCCGTGTCGGATCGCCATGTGGGCGCAGGCGACGGTGGCCGCCAGCTGCCGGATGAGCAGCGGCTTGGAGTTGCTGCCGTCAGCCCAGTTGAAAAACGTCTGAGGGTTGGGGTTTGGGTACCCGGAGGCAGCGCGGGGCAACGAAAGTACGGGGTACCGGTACGGGGGGCCGAGGGCGCAGTGCCAGGACAGAGCTTATCCCGGCGCAATCAAGTCCGCCCTCCTCCCACCTCGCGCCCCCCAACCGGGCCCCATCCTCGGGGCCCCTCTCCGCGCCACCCCACCCACAAGGCGTCCGTGGCCCTCCCCGACTGCATCCTGGAGCCCCTCACCTCAAAACAATCAAACCCCAACTTACCCTCGACCCCAACTCTAACCCAAACCCACCCCCAGCCCCCCACACGCCCCGCCCCCACCTGCATCAGTCGGTACACCAGGCTGTTCTCCAGGTAGCTGGTCCGCCCCTCCCGGAAGCCCCGCCGCCGCGTCAGCTCCATCCGCGGCTCCAAGTCCATCTGCGACCCACGGGTCGGCCGCATGGGATGGGTGCCGTACGCACTGGCAACGACGGTGCCGCGGAGGCCGCGTGTACCCCAATGGCCACCAGCGCTCGGACGGGTTTGTGTCCGCCCCGCCACCCGTGGCAGGCGCCGCGGTGTTAGTTGTTCCATGGGTGAACCTACCACCGCCCCCGGGGCGCCACCTGCCCAAGCAGGGACGGCCCCGGCCCCGGCCCGGACCTCGACCCCGACCCCTGACCCCGACCCCTGACCCCGACCACAACCCCGGCCTCCGCCGCCGCCGCCGCCGTGCCCACGCACCTGCAGCAGCTTGACCCAGTACTTGAGCAGCAGGATCTCGCCCACGTCGCCATCTTCGGGTGCGCCTGCGTGGACGGATGGGCGTAGAGCGGGGGTAGGCCAGCGAGGGAGCTGAGGCACCACAGTCAGGTGAGGGATGAGATGCCGTGATGGGAGGGTTGGCTGACGGCGGCGGACCTCACGGCCCGCACCAACGGGCGGCAGCAGGTGAGGGATTGGATTGCTGGCGGGCGGGCGGGTGATTTGCGCGCGCGAAAGCTGAGCGGTCTCGCCACCACGCGGCGAGGAGTTTCTCGCTGGGGGCCGCCGGGCTGCCTAGAGTTCCCTTCCTCACCTGTGTTCCCGCACGGCCGCGTGCCGACAGACCGACGGACAGACCGACCGACCGACAGACAGACCGACAGACACAGAGATGGAGGACTCGGCTGCGCTGCTGAAGGAAGTTCGCATGGCTATGTCACCCCGGGGGACAGCCCTCTCTCTCCCTCTCAGGGCGTCCCGCCAGAGATGCCGTGAAAAAGGAGTTCCGTGGGTTGGCCCCGAAGCCGCCGGCTTACCTACGAACCCACCTATGCACCTGGCTCCCACCTCCCAGGGTGCAGGCACGCGCAGGCAAGCGCCCCCCCCTGGTCTGCCGTCCCCTGGCCTGCCTGCGTGGTCTGCAGGCGAGCCGCCCTGCCTCTACCCTCCTACCCCACCTTGCGCGGGCGGCAACTTGGTCCCGCACGCCTCCTCCGCCGCCCTCGCCGCGAAGTTGTGCGCCGAGCCCACCAGCGCCATAAGGCCCCCGGCCTCCCGCAGGCTGTGCAGTCGGGGCTTATCCCGGTGCAGGTCGGACAGCCAGGGGCTGGCGGGGTGACGAGGCAGGCGCGGGGGCCCCGGGGGGAGGGGGGGGTCGAGGTCAGAGGTCAGTGAGGGGCAATGACAAAACAGGCCAGGCCAGACGATGGGGCCCAGGGACGAAGCGCATGGCTGCAACATGGGGGGCCTGCGGCACCCCCCTTCCCGCCGGGGTGACGGGTGGCCTGGGCGAGAGCCCCCGACCCCAAAACACATCGCAGCCCCCGACCCCGACCCCGGCACCCGAAACACGCAGCCGCGCCTCACCAGCCGACGGGCGCCCAAAGGTTGCCGTTGACCATGAGCTCCTCACCTTGAAGGGGAGGGGGGGCATCAGGAGAGGCAGACACACGCGTGTGCATATTTGGAACCCGCGCGTCAGTCACCACGTCAGCAATATGGAAGCCGCGAAAGCGGTGGCGCCCCTCCCTGGGCCGATCCATCAGCAGCGATGCCCAGCAGCTGCTTGGCCCGCGCAGGGCCGCCCCGCGGCCTCTCCGCGCTGCTGCTGGCACCCAAAGCGAACTCACAGGAGCGCGCCGCGGCAGATGGATTCGGTCGGTCGGGACTCGGGTCGGGACTCGGGTCCTCCTTGTAAGTAACTATAGATGGATTGTCGGCCTTCATGCGACATGTGGTCAGTGGCAAACCTGCCCCCACACGTGGCGCCTCTAGGGGTGCGACTCTCACGCGGCGAGCGGCATCTGGGATCTGTCTCCCGCGTCGCGTCGCGTCGCCAACGCCATGATGAGATTCGCAGATCCGACGCGGGACCCCCCCCCCTTGCATCCGGCGCCACCCCGCAGCCCGCACCCGCTCACCCTCCAGCTTGGCCGGCGGATGCCACTCCAGCAGCTGCAGCAGCGTCCTGCGCCATCAGCCCCCATGCAGGTGGGACAGGGAGGTATAGGAAATTGGTAGACAATATCAAACTGCGCTGCTGCCAGAGCGACAGAGAGCGACAGGGACAGGGAGGTGCTCTCCAGGGACATCGTTCCCCGGGGGCGCGGGCGTGGTCCCTACATTTTGAACAGCATCAGGTCCCTACCTTTCGAACCCATACATGTACATGTAGCTACACACGCATACGCGTTCCCTGGGCACACCAACGGCACCTACAAGTCACGCGACCAAACACTTTGCCCTCCTGCACCGATCAGGACCCCCCCACACACACCCGCACGCGCGGCCCACCCCCCCAAACCCGCACGCGCGGCCCACCCCCCCCCCACCCGCACGCCCGGCCCACCCCCGCACACCTGTACGCGCGGCCCACCCCCCCAAACCCGCACGCGCGGCCCACCCCCACCCGCACGCCCGGCCCACCCCCGCCCACCTGTACGCGCGGTCCGGCACGGAGCTCCCGCCGTGCGCCTCCAAGTTGAGCACCATATGCATCAGGACCTCCTGGAGCACCCTGGCACAGGGAGGGGCGAGGGGGGGGGGTATAGGAAATTGATAAACAAATTTATACTGTGTTGCTGCTGCCAGAGCGAATGTCCCATAGAGACTCGACTGGGGGCGGGGGGGGCAGGAGCCGCAGGACGGGAAACCGAGGACCAGCAGGGGATGTAGGGAACCGAAGAGGATGGGGCAGCGGGAGCCGAGGAGCAGGGCGAGGATACAGACGAGGGGGAGGAGGACGGCCGCATGGGAGGAGGACGAGGGCGGCAAGGGGGAGGGCTGAGCGCACGCGTAGCAGCTGGTGGGTTGGGTTGGGTCGCGGCGGGCGGGTCGGGTTCGAGCAAAGCCGGCGGGCGGGTCGGGTACCCGACCGCTGGGGGCCCAGGTATTTCCCTCTCACAGTTTGAATATGTCTACCAACTTCATGTACCCCCTCTCACACCCCTGAGAGACCCATGCAGTTCCCCCCCTTTCGCGCTGGAACCTGGGTGGTGTGCCCCAGGCCCTCGCTGGCGCATCACTGATCTCGCCCCCGCACGTTTCCGGGCATGGCTTGGCTTACTTCGCCCACGGCCGTTACTACACCGGGCTGCTGGATGCGCTTTGAGCTCAGCGCCAAGAGCTGTGTGCTCGAGAGCCCCTGGGGGGGCGGGGCTGTTCCGGCCCTGCATGATCTGGGTCAGCCGCTGTCACGCCGCCGTCGGAGACCCAAAGCCGGATCAGGTCCGTCCCAACCGGATCAGGTCCGTCCCAACCGGATCAGGTCCGTCCCAACCGGATCAGGTCCGTCCCAACCGGATCAGGTCCGTCCCAACCGGATCAGGTCCGTCCCAACCCTGGAGGCTCATGCTCACGCGGGGGCGGTCACGTTGGCCCTGAGCAGTGGTTTCAGCAGCTCTAGCATTTGGTGACCTGGGGGTACACAGGGACGGATGGTTATGGTGACGGATGGTTACGGCAGTCAGGGGCGGGCAGCGGATCGCATTTGGAGCAACAGCCAATGGCATGCCCAGCACCTCAGCCGCCGTAATGACAGGATAAAGTGGTGGCCTCCGGGGTGGCGCGGTGGATGGGTAGGGATCAAGTGCCCTTTGTTGTCTGCCTGACGCCGAGGGCGGTTCATGCCTGTCGTCTGGGTGAACGGGGTTGCTGAAATATGGGGATGCAACCTGTAGCTGCTGTGTCGGGCGTTGCCCCGCTGGGGTGCCGGGAGTCGATGATGACCAGCAGTACTCACCTAGGAGGCCAAACGCAGGCGCGAGGGACCCCTTCCGTAGCTGCGATTCAAACCTACTACCAGGAGCTGATTGGGGGAGGGTCAAGAATCACCTCACCGTACTGGTCCCAGCCTTTGGCTGCCTCGGCGGCAGCAACAGCAGCTACTGGAGCCATAGCGTCTGCAATCGTCGTATCGCCTCCATTATCGCCAGAATCTCCAGCATCTAACCTAGCTTGTGGTGCCCTGTTGAGGCCAAGACGGTAAGCCCCGTCAGCCAATGACAGGTAGGTTACTCATGCACCCGAAAACCGAGAGAACCACGCACCGCCGTCGTTGGGACCTGCCAGCGCCACCAGCTGAGGTCCCTGCATCCTCACGTACGCGGGGACTTCGCTCCGCGTAACGCAAGTACACATTCCAGACCGGAGCGCATTCCTGCTCGGAAAGCACGCCGTGCTCCAGCCGCAGCTCTGCCCCACCAGCCGAACCAGCCTGGCGTTTTAAAGCTTTATCAATTTTCTGTGGGATGGAGAACCCCCGAGGTCATGGTGAGTATGGGGAGCTGTCGCAACCCCGACAAAAATAATTTCGCAACCAGGTGTGCGACCGACCTGCTGCTCTAGAATGTTATTTGCATTCGTGGCTCTGGTAGACCTTCGGCGAGAAGACATCTTGAAACACTTTTATGTATCAGGATTGGCGGTTGTTTGGCAGGTGACGAGCACAGCGTCTTATATACTGCATAAGAGCTTCTCGAAATAAGCTAGTCGTAGGCTTCCCATACAGCACAAGTCGGCGATATTGGTGTGTCTTGTGCGATTGGCGCCAACCCTAAATGGTCGCCGTACACTGATCATGTCCGTGCCCTGGTCTGCAAGCCTCCCACGTCCCCCTTTCCCAGCGCGCTCATATCGAAATCGTGAGCATGGAATGCCCATCGATTTGGCAACGGTTACCTGGATCGACTCGGCTCTGGCGCTCCCATAGTTGTGAGCCTTGGCCCCGCCCCAAGATCGTCGAGATACAAATCCGCAGGTCGCTCTCCGCACACATCGCGCGTGTTGCTCAAATTACGACGTACCCCGAGCAAGTGTGGACTAATCGGTACATGCACCAAGTACGATCAAGGCATGTTACATTGGACCCCGCGGCTAGCCATAATCTGGGACTGGATGGGTCCCATAGTCTGGGACCGCATGCCAGGGTGTGCCATGGCCTGGGACTGGGTCCCGTGGTCTTGGACCGCATGCAAGGGCGTGTCATGGCCTAGGACCGGGTCTTATTGTCTGGGACCACGTGCCAGGGCTTGCCATGGTCTGGGACCGGGTCCCACGGTCTGGGACCACGTGCCAGGGTGTGCCATGGCCTGGGACTGGGTCCCGTGGTCTTGGACCACGTGCCAGGTCTTGTCCCAACGCCTCCTCACACGGGACACCACGAACCGCTGCCGTACCGTACGACAGCCAACCAGACCGTCCCGGGGCAGACCCTGTGGTATTGGTACGGCTTCTACACGACCCACAAGACGATGTACACCGTCACCTCCACACACGCCACCTGTAAGGACGTAGGCCATAAAGAGTATAAATACCATAGAAAGCTGATGCCCAGCATCCGCGGAGGCCTTTTCTAAAGACAGGCTTTACAGAGTGTAAATACCATAGAAAGCTGGTGCCCAGCATCCGCGGAGGCCTTTTCTAAAGACCGTCCTTTCACCACCAACAACTTCTCGGGCACGTGGCTCATGCACAGGAGCGTCCTGCCGGTGCGTCCGGGCTCCGGCGGCAGGCAGGGCGGTGTGCGTGATGGCAGCAGCAAGGGCAGAGGACTGTGCTTTTGGCTGGCTTGTTGGCGTATGGGCCTGTTGGCTGAAGTCGTCGCGCATTCGCGATGCGTGTGACTATGTGTGCCGATGCTTGGTTGTGCCGTTCTCCACGCTTGCAGGTTCCTGCCGCTGCCGTATACACGCACGCGCACACATACACATACACACACACACACACACACACACACCGGTAAGTATTATAATACCTGGTTGAGGTCGGGTGGATCTCTTCTCATTACGCAGGATTTACCCCGCAGTTCTCTGGAAACCACACCCCGCAGTTCTCTGGAAAACACACCCCGCGCGAAAACACGCGCACGCGCACGCACATGCCCCATCATGTCGCTACGCGTGCGTGCATTTGGGAACCAGGGCAACCAGCGGCTGAGAGAGTGCCTTGCGGTCAGTTCCCGGAACCAGCAGGCTGCGGGCTATGTGGGTTCCGCACTGCCGCCAGATCCCTATACTAATTTAGAAAGCAAGTGTCCGCTATAATGGCTAAACTCTGTGTGGACGGTGAGAACCAGCCTTGCAGACCCTGCTGAGTGGATTTCTATGGTTCCGTTCAAATGTGACAGACGAGGTGCTACATACTCGCGTAACAAAAACCAAAAGATGCATTCATAGCATCATTTTCATGTTCTTTTATGTCTTCTTCATATGCCTTTCCTCTTCGTAGGAAGTAAAATTATGAAGCGCTTTGCGGGCGTATGAACTGCGCATGAACCATCTATGAAAATGTCATGAAGAGGTTATGAAGATACGAAATGGCTTATGAAGATAGGTCCGTTCCACGAGTGTGATGCAGGGAACGAAGACCAGCTCGGAGGGCAGTCGGCGACTACCAGGGTTGGTACCGTATTCCGTAATGATACGCCCAAATTACGCCGGCGTAATATTACGCTAGTTACGCATCACGGGTACCCTTCTAAGACGTCTGGCGTAAATGTTGGGCGTAAAATCACTGCTCGGGCCGAAACGTAAACCTGCCGAAACGTAAACCTGCCGAAACCAGTTTCGGTGTTTCCGACGAAGAGGTCCTGGTTCTGCGGAAAGGCCGAAACCTGTTTCGGCCCCTTTCGGCTTGTGCCGTACCGCGGAACCTACTTTTTCTTATTTCAAAGGCTACGTGCGTTATGGAGAGCTGCGAAACTATGCGAATGTTAAATCAACATAGAAATGTCTGCGACAACTTCCGCTCTGAGCGGCGGGGACTCTGAGCCAGTCAAAAATAAGGGCGGAAGGCCCTCTGATCAGGCCGTCTGGGCTCACTATGAGAAAAAGGAGTACAACTCAAAATCTAAGAACTGGACAGTCGTCTGCAACTACTGCCGGACCGAGTCTAAGCAAGGGCGCCTTCAGGAGATGCGCATCCACATCGCTACCAAGTGCACAGGTCCCGTCCCGCCTGAGGTCAGGCACGAGCTGCAGGCAGCAGTGACCAAAGACACCAGCAGCGCTTCCTCTCGCACCTTACAGCACGTCCCAGATGCGCCACCGCACGTAGGGCCCACTAGAAACGATGTTATAGCATGCGCGTCATTAATTACAGCATTTTGAGGTTTCCGATAGTTTCCGTAGGTTTCGCGAGGTTTCGCAGGAGGGTCCAGAAATCGGAAACTATTTCGGTATTGGCAGTACGGTTTCGGCCCGAGCCCTGCGTAAAATACGCGAGGAAGTTTCGGAGCGGCACCTTGGCGCCAGCTTGGCGCCTTCCAAAGGGCAAACAACGCTTTCACGCTTAGCTAACTTACCTGATCTGGTTGTCAATTGTTGTTTTTTAACCTCCTAGTAAGGGGAGCGCCGGTTGGGGTCATTTTACACTGACATAGCGGGCAATAGGGGTGTTTCTATGGGCCTGAAACCACGTTTTTGCTACGCAAAGTGTTTCTATGGGAGGTGGTCGTACCACTGTGGCGTTGTAGCGCCCGCACCGGGGCGGGCCACGCCCCGTGGGCGCCCAAAAATTTTCGCGTATGGGACAACCCGTGGGAGGACACGCCCGGGCGCCCAGGATCGTTTGTGTTAGGAATCGATACCAGCTGCGGAAGCGATCGAGATGTTTATCGAGATTTGCGGATGCGCGAGCGGTAAGCGGAAGTTGGTGGAAGTAAAGGTTTGACCTACGGCCACTGGCCCTGGTGTATTTTCCGAGCCGGAAATTAGGCAGAGTTTCGCTGCGAGGCCGTCAGGCCCAGGAAACGTTTGGTGCCTGTTTGTTTACTGGGAGAACGCAGACGGGGAAAGGAGACGTCGCGTCATAGACGTACTGTAGCGTAGTCTAGCGCAGATTGAAGGTGAAGGAGGAAGAAGGATAGCTGGGGAAAGCTGTCTGTGCCCGTGTTGTGGGACAGATGTGGGAAACAAAGTTCAAGCCGTTTGCTTACAAGTACCGAAACACTCCAGAAATACTTGAGGGAATTAATCGTCCTCAAGGAGCGTGAGGGTTACGTCCCAGTGACCTTTTAGGTATGGTAACGATTTACGACCGCTTCGCCACGACTAAAAAACAACGGTCCGGCGGCGCCTTTTATATCAATCGTGCGCCCGCCATTCGTGCAACTGCAGTACTGACAACGTAATACAGGCCAGTGTGCAACGTAATGCATACTGGGTGCAACTTAATGCAGGCCAGGATGACGTCGACGCAGGCCACGAGGCCAAGTGAATTACGTTGTCACAACAGCGGATAAAGTTCCTATTTATCAAACGTCACTCGACATCGACTGTTTTGCACCAGTCGTTAGGACAGCGCATTTCGCAGTCAAACGTCGCGGGTTCGAACCTCGGATGTCGCATCCGCACATCGGTTGCGCCTCTTTGCAACGTATACGGCAGATGTCTCGAGTTCAACTCACACGAACTGTATGTTATTTTGCTTGACCGTGCTCATCGTCGCGTGTCCGGACAACAATTATAACCTACGCGACGAAAACTGTCCGCCCAATCGCAACGGAACTCAGGAAAGTTCGCTACAGCTGTAGCGGTCCCCCCCTTTCGAAAACCTGGCCCCCTGGTCAGGTGGCTCGGAAATCGGGGACTGCCCTCGGTTCTCGCATTACCAACACTCGACTGTATAGCAAAGTCGAACCATTCGAACACATTGGACAGCCGAGGCTGGTACGAAGCAGTACATCGGACTTCGTCAAGTATAAACGCGACCGCATTGTCGATACATGCCACTCATCATTTTGGTATGTATTTGTTTGTTTGACGTATGCTATAATCCTTGCGCAGTGAATGGCAGCATCATAATGTATCTGTACGTAGAGAGCAGTGACGCAACCATATCCTCCCTTCGCAGTATCCGCTCTTACCACTAAACACGTCCCCACAATGGAACCACTGGGAGAGGGCGCAGCTGTGGCTGACGCACCAGCTTTAGTTTATCAGGAGCGCACTTTGGGCACTTGGCGACGTGCGTCCGTACATCATGTTGCATATTTTCCCAAAAGAAACGTTTCCGCAGGAAGTCGTACGTCTTGCTGACTCCCCAATGAGCCATATCGTGAGCCTCCTGTAGGGCCGCGCGCGGCCTTCTTGCGCAACCTTGTCATCTCCCGCAGGTTATCTTCTCCGGATGCCGAAGCATCGACGGGCAGCTTGCCGGTCTCAAGGTACCGAATCAACGCACTGTCCTGCCAGATGTCCGTGACGGTTGAAGGTCCGGGTTTCGGTGCTTCACTCGAGCTGTTATCACTGCCCGAGGTAAGAACGCTTGACCCTGAAGTTGAGTCGCTCTCCTTGTTAGAGTAAGACGAGGGAGAAGAAAGTGACGGGATCAATCCCTGAGTAGCAGTACGGTCGGCCACAGGACGACCTGGGGGCCCCGGGGGCGAATAATGGCTGGCCCTCCAGCCAATTGACGATCGGCGGGAAGAGATGGAGCCGGTGTGTCCAGGGCGGGCACGGGCGGGGAGAATCGAACACGCTTGACTGGCGCATCACCAGAAGCGGTAGTAAGGCGACGCTTCGTCGGGCGGACGGACAGATTTTGTCGAAGGTGTAGTCGGGTTATCCTTATGAAGTGGGCAGAACCATGGTCCGGCCGGGACTGCAGCCAAAGGCGGGTCCAGACATGTAGTGTGCCAACCCAGACAACAGGAAGGCTCATCGCAAAGCAGTAGGGTAGACATCGGTCGTCCACGTAGGCAGACCGCGCAAATGATTCCAGGGTCATCATCCTTATCAGTGCTTTCTGAACCAGGCGGCTCTGCGTAATCCGCCAGACGTTGATTGAGAGCAGGCCGGCGACGGCGTTTCCGTGCGCGTTCCGTTGTAGGTGTAACATCAGGCGCGTCAGTCGTCGGATGAGTTGTCTTATCCAAGCGCCGCTTGCCGAGCGAGACCAGGGAGCTGGCTGCTTCGCGCAAGGGGTCGCGCTCTGGGGAAGGCGAAGAGAGACGAGGCGGCGGGTGAGGTGCCACCGTAGCCATTCCAACAGGTGAGTTGTCCTGATGACGCTCCTCCTCTTGTTCGGCGATCAGAATCTGAACCTCGGAAGCGACAGCCGCAATTGAGCATGCCAAGATGGCGGCATCCTCAAAGGGGTCTTGAACATGATCGGTTTCGGTAGCCATGTCACGGTCCATCAAGTGTCCCAAGCGACTCAGACCATCCACATTAGAATTCTTGCGCCCAGCCTTGTGCATTACTTCAGAGTCGTACGCCTGAAGCTTGAGTGCGTAACGGGCCAACTTGCCGAGAAGGTCCCGTGCGCGTACAGTCCTCAAAGACCGAACTGCCATGGAATCCGTAATGAGCACAAAGTGCGTGCCGTACAAATAGGGGTGGAAGTGCTTGATAGCCCATAGAGCAGCGTAGGCCTCTCCATCCGCCGCGCTGTAGTTGAGTTGAGCTCCTGTCATAGCCTTGCTGGCGAATTGCACAGCGTACTCAAATCCTTCGTCGTCCCGCTGGGCTAGGCACGCGGCAACGGCGGTACGGCACCAGTCAACTTGGACCATAAACGGGCGCTGAAAATCAGGTGCGCGGAGTACAGGCTCCCGCAACAGGGCGTTCCGAAGCTCTTGATTACTCTTGAAAAGCATCTTGTTCGCGCGGGCCCCAAGACCAGGGAGCTCCTTGCTTGAGTAGCGCATATAGTGGCCGAGCGATCAGGCCAAAACCAGGGATAAGCTCCCGGTAGTAACCAACAGCTCCCAACCAAGCTCGTACTTCGCGAACGTTGGTCGGAGAAGGAATCTCTGCAATCTTCATGACGTTAGCAGGGTTGGGTCCCACGGTACCACGTACCCCATCGAGTAGGTGACCAAGGAAAATCACACGTTGTTGCCCAAACGCGCATTTCTTAGCTGCGATCTTGAGACCAGCCATCCGTAGCAGATCGAACACCTGCTGAAGATGTCGTACATGATCTTGTAGTGTGGGGCTGAAAATCAGAATGTCATCCAAGTAGACCACCACACAGCGCTCCCGTAGCGGACCATCAGTCGATGCCGGGTGCGGAGGCGAATCCTCTAACAGCGGGCCTAGCACCTTGTGCATCAGGGTAGCGAACACGGCGGCTGACCCCTTGAGACCCATGGGCATCCGTACATACTGATACTGGGCCGTCGGCGTAGCAAATGCCGTACGCTCCTTGGAAGCCTCGTCGGCCATGGGGACTTGCCAGTAGCCAGACTTCAAATCCAGACTCGAGTAGTATCATGTTTCACCACCCGGAGGTGCAGCAGTATCCAAAATATCCTGGATGTGACCTACGTATCGGAAATCGAATGTCCTTAGTAACGTCGTTGACCTTGCGCATGTCGACGCAGGGCCGAAGCTCTCCGTTCTTCTTGGGGACGACTACCACCGGCGACACCCAAGGGCTGTTGGACAGCTCGATGATCCCGTCCTGAAGCATCTGCCGCATCTCAGCGTCAACGGCAGCCTTCTCGGTGCGTGATAAACGGTAAGGGTTTTGGGCGATGGGAGGATGCTCCCCTGTGTCCACTCTCATGGACACCCATGTTGTGAATCCAAGCTCTCGGTTGGTGAGGGCGAACATGTCGAAGTTGTCGGCCAGACACGTGTCCAGCAATTGGCGGTCGGGGTATGGGAGATCGGTATTCACCTTGCTACTTAGCAAGACGCGTAGCTCGGTGGTAGGAGTCTTGATGGGCCGGATCGCACGAGCCACTAGTCCGCGGAAATGGGCCTCCTCCAAGTGACCGTCGTGATCTAAACCGTCCGGAGCGATAGCAGCCGGCACGGACGCATCAAACTGTGTCGCCGTGGTAGGGCCGAAAGTGGCGGAGGAACGCTCCTCGGTCAGCAAACGTGGGATTAACAGCTCCCGGGGACTCAAAACTGGTATGGGTAGAGGGGTCGAACAGGGCGGATCGGCGGCAGTCGAAGTAGACGCCTCAGGAATCAAGTACGAGTCATCGTTGCACTCAACACCGTCTCCAAGCCAAACATCTGCCCTGGCTGCTTCACTGCCGGAGCTAACGACGCTGCCGGTGCTCCACGCATCCGTGGCCCATTCACCACTGGAGGTGCTTACTGACAAGGCCTTGTCTGACCTAAGCATCTGTCGTACAAGCATGTCAACGATGTGTTGCATGTCTGTGTCTCCTCCAAGTTCCGAATCAATATCGCTGGGCACTTCGCTGCTTCCCGCAGGTAAATCGACAATCTCAGGTGCGGAGTCTTCGCTGACAACCAATGGTGACGCCTCCTCTCGGGGCGTGGGCGTCTCAGGCGGCTGTACCGGGGTTTCGGCCTCCAACATGAAAGCTGGTTGATGACCGTCATTCTCAGGTGAGTCATCCCAGAGCCGGGCAGACGGGGGAACACCGGGGCCAGGGCTCCGAAGAAAATGGATAGCAATGTTGGACCGCTGATCTCGGTCGTTGGTATACTCAAGACGACTACTGTCGTACGAGATGCTTGCCCGAATCGGGTAGAGAAAATCAGTGCCCAGGAGAAGCTGATAGTTGAGGGCGGTGCTGACGAACGGACACAGTAGTATCGTAAGATCGCCAGTAGACACTTGTAGCTCAGTAACACGCCCAGCTGCGCGGCCGCGATTGCCGTCCGCATTCAGAAAGGTCACCTCCGAATCCTCCACCATGTGTAGCAGGTCTAGACGTCGTAGCGTGTCACGCGTGATGACACTATGAGAAGCGCCAGAATCGATGACCGCGGGGACAGGGACTAGATCGCCTCGCCCATCCGCTAACAGTACGGTAGCCTTACAAACTTGCCAAGGCGGTGCGACAGGGTCGGTCTGCCAAGCAGGGACTGCCGGAGACGGACGCTCCGAAAGAGAAGCTTGCATAGCGCCTACTGTAGGCCGCGCGGGTCCAAACGTAGGTCCAGGTTGGGGGTTGCCGGGGCTAGCATGCTGTCGGGCCAACCCAAGGACTCGACTGCCAACCTTCGTGTAGATGCTGATGGGGTTGCACCGAAGAGATGTACTCAATGGTAGCGCATACTTGTTAACCTTATGAACGATGTCCTCGGCGATACGCCGTTCTTCTTGTGGGTCCGCAGGGATAGGATCGGTGCGACTGCTAGGCTCTGCTGCGCGTCGCCGCGGACGAGGTTCAGCGCTGGCGACGCCACGCCGGGCTGGAGCGGTACCTTCAGCTGCTGCAGCACGCTCTGACATCGGCGTGTCTGCGGCGGCTGGGACTGGGTGCTGATGCGCCTGAGGTCCAGGCGAAGTCGTGGCTGGAGTACTGGGGGAAACTGCCGGGGGCACGACGGGACGTACAACGTTGGTACGGCCTGCCGTAGTGGGATGGGGCGCATCCTGGCCAGGAGCGGCCGTCGGACGCTTGCGGGGAAGCGGCATGGGCTCGAAGTCGGCCACACGCTTGATGTAGGCGGCGGGCGGGGTAGCTGGTTGGAAGCGAGCACAGATGCCCGGATGTTCCATCTGTGAGAGGTGTGGGCCTTCGTAGTGGGTGTCGACCTTCTCCCACAACTGCACATTCGAGTTGCGTTCCAGCAACAATGTTAAGCGCGACAACTGACGAGCGATGTCGTCGACTCGGGATTCAAGCGGTTCACTGCCTGGTGG
This sequence comes from Eudorina sp. 2006-703-Eu-15, assembly GCA_003117195.1. Classification (NCBI taxonomy): domain Eukaryota; kingdom Viridiplantae; phylum Chlorophyta; class Chlorophyceae; order Chlamydomonadales; family Volvocaceae; genus Eudorina; species Eudorina sp. 2006-703-Eu-15. The sequence goes on from BDSI01000091.1 coordinate 357,775, forward strand.
CGTAGTATCATCAGGGCGCGGACGACTCTGCCAGGGACCATTTCCGGCGGGCTTCTGCTCTGGCCGTCGTGGCTCCATGGGACGTTGCGCAGCTGAAGGGGTGCGAGGTCCGTCTGGACGAGAACCGTTAGGGATCTGGGAATCAGGCACGTTGCCATGGGGACGACCGCGACGGTCTTCCCAACGTGGGGACGTCCGAACAGGATGGCTGCGAGCGTCTATCTCGCGAGCTCGTGGCGGGGGAAACGAATCAAAGGAGCCGGCCGTATCCTGACGGTCCAGGCCTTCATTGACGTAGATGGCGCAACGTACGGCATCCTCGAAGCTGGATGGCCGCATAATAAAAACCTTGCTGTAGATCTTGGCCTGTAGCCCTTGCAAGAAGTTATGCATGTGGATGGGGTCGTGTTGCGTATCCACTCCCAGTTGAGCAGCTAGGTCGCGGTAGCGATCGGCGTACGTCCGTACAGCCTCGCCCCGCTCTTGTCGACAGTGAGCTAGCCGGCTGAACAACTCTTCTTGAGTAGGATCGAACCGCTCTAGGAACGCGGTCTTGAAACTAGGCCAGTCGGGGAGAGACGCTTCAACGCCGGCTTGCCAGCAGATGGCTTCATCTCCTAAACGACAAATGGCGACGTCCAGCTGAGCGTCTTCGCTCCAGCCGTACATGCGCCCACATCGCTCAACCCTAGCTACCCATTGCCGTGCGCTGTCTCCTAGCCAGAAGATGGGCACAGATGAGACACTAGAGGGGTGAGGGCGAGAGGCGAAATGCTGTTGTTGTTGACCGTCCATGGCTGCACGACCAGGTAGGCTGCCTAACAGATAGACTGTTCAGAAGATAGCTAGAGACCGGGCTATGAACCTGGTCTCGATACCACCCGCACCGGGGCGGGCCACCCCCCGTGGGCACCCAAAATGTTTCGCGTATGGGACAACCCGTGGGAGGACACGCCCGGGCGCCCAGGATCGTTTGTGTTAGGAATCGATACCAGCTGCGGAAGCGATCGAGATGTTTATCGAGATTTGCGGATGCGCGAGCGGTAAGCGGAAGTTGGCGGAAGTAAAGGTTTGACCTACGGCCACTGGCCCTGGTGTATTTTCCGAGCCGGAAATTAGGCAGAGTTTCGCTGCGAGGCCGTCAGGCCCAGGAAACGTTTGGTGCCTGTTTGTTTACTGGGAGAACGCAGACGGGGAAAGGAGACGTCGCGTCGTAGACGTACTGTAGAGTAGTCTAGCGCAGATTGAAGGTGAAGGAGGAAGAAGGATAGCTGGGGAAAGCTGTCTGTGCCCGTGTTGTGGGACAGATGTGGGAAACAAGGTTCAAGCCGTTTGCTTACAAGTACCGAAACACTCCAGAAATACTTGAGGGAATTAATCGTCCTCAAGGAGCGTGAGGGTTACGTCCCAGTGACCTTTTAGGTATGGTAACGATTTACCACCGCTTCGCCACGACTAAAAAAACAACGGTCCGGCGGCGCCTTTTATATCAATCGTGCGCCCGCCATTCGTACAACTGCAGTACTGACAACGTAATACAGGCCAGTGTGCAACGTAATGCATACTGGGTGCAACGTAATGCAGGCCAGGATGACGTTGACGCAGGCCACGAGGCCAAGTGAATTACGTTGTCACAACAGCAGATAAAGTTGCTATTTATCAAACGCCACACGATATCGACCGTTTTGCACCAGTCGTTAGGACAGCGCATTTCGCAGTCAAACGTCGCGGGCTCGAACCTCGGATGTCGCATCCGCACATCGGTTGCGCCTCTTTGCAACGTACACGGCAGATGTCTCGAGTTCAACTCACACGAACTGCATGTTATTTTGCTTGACCGTGCTCATCGTCGCGTGTCCGGACAACAATTATAACCTACGCGACGAAAACTGTCCGCCCAATCGCAACGGAACTCAGGAAAGTTCGCTACACAGTACTGTTTGCCGTTAGTGCAAGACCTTATTGGCCAGCCCGGGGTGCCGCTTAGCGTGCTTGCTGGTCGGCACATGGCGGGACACATGACGGGGCCGCAGCCGGACCCTGCTTCATTGGCGATGACGATGGCTCATGCTCACCAACAGAATGTTTACATGAATTTACTGTCACGTGGCGTAGATCCGCGTCTAATCTTGCAGCAGCAGCTGCCGAACCTGTCGCTTCATACTACTGAGGCACACTTCTCTGCATTCAACTAATGTATTCAACCTAGTCTCAGCGAGCGAGTGCCACCACAGTGAAGTCACTTCCGAAATGGCACCCACAAACCAGCAGGCCATTGCCCTTCTCCTGTTGTTGCAGCAGCAACAAATGCAGGCTCAATTTGCTATTGTTGTCTATGAGGGTGTTTCCACTTACGGTGGATGAGCCCTTCCGGCGAATTAGCTCCTAAGCCTAATCTATGATATATTTAATGTGCTTTATATGCCTATGCAAAGGGGACCTCCTAATCCTTTGGTCGACAATTTGATACTTGGTCGCGACCAGGTATCAAATATTCTATGACGTGAATTAAGCTATGTAATTCTATAGGAAGAGCAATTTAGAAACATTGGTTATATAGTTTTGGCCGCTAATTTGGCCGCTAATCCATATGGAAACACCCTCTATGGCCGGCTTCTTCATCGTCGTGCAGACAGCCGTCATGATGTTAGAACTCTTCTCTGATGACGACGATGAGGAGGACGGAGATGACATCCTTGGCGGTCTTCCCCGCCGGCGCTTCTATTCAGCGAGGGGTCGTACATATCTAAGCGTTAATATTTATGCGTGGTTCCGCTTGGTTCCTAGACGCCCATAGAAACAGGGCTTGTACGGTTGCTATGCGGTTGCTACGCCTTACCATGTACGAGGTCTGCGACGCCGAAACCAAAAGTCATAGAAACACCCCTAATGGAAGGTGAAGCCCCTACCAAGAAAGCTGGCCCAGGCCGTCCAGCAGGTGTTCTTGGTCAGCACTACTCTGACTTTGGAGAATATGACCGGCCTTCTGCGGTACTACTTCCCCTGTTTCGACTGGAGCAAGGACCCGATGAAGCCGGACCAGGGGCAGAAGGGCAGGTCGTACAGGGTTGGAGACCTTAGGCACGGCCTTAGGGCAGGGCTGGGGGTCTTAGGGTTACTAGGTATTGTTGTGGTTGTGAGAGAAGGATTGGTTTGCCGTCTGGGGATGTTAGCGCAAGGAAGGGAGTGGCTGGGAGGATGAGGGTTTCCTCGGGGTATGTCGCAGGCCGGCAGGTGTGATGAGGTGACTGCGTACCGTGTCACCTATAGAAATAGGATATGAGGGTAGCCAGCAAAGAGGTTCTTGCAGTGTTGCTTCGGTTAGCTATGAGTACTCCCCTTTAGGAAAGGCTCGCGTGTCTCCGCGCACCGGCGAGTGCGGTTTGGGCTTGCCGCGGCGGCCAACAGTTGTTGACCGAAGAATGGATGCATTGTGAACATTCAAAGAGCCAATAGGAGTTGCGAGCACCTATTTCTGAGCTGGTTTGAGGGGTATCCTGGTCGATGTTGCGGTCATGGACGCTGCAGCCCGGGAAGCCGCGTTCCCTAGGTGCAACCATTACGCTTTCCATATCTACAGGTTAAAGAAGCTATTTGAGAAAGAAAGAAGCCTTTTCTGTAATACGCAACATTACGGAGTTACGCCCGGCGTAAATTTTCAAGGATTACGGATACGACGAGATGGGTCAAACCAATACGGTACCAACCCTGGAGCAGAGGCCTTCATGCCCACCGTAAAAACAGCCACGCGCTAAAACTCAGGTCATTGTAGTCCTCCATATGTAATAGCTAGAATGAAATGAGCGTGAAAGCACATGGACTTACCGTCGAAATAAGACTGGCGCGCTCTTCGCTGCTCGCTATGCTCGCTGTCCATGGAACCTGAGTTCTCGAGCCCGCGGCAGACCGAACCGCTTCAGCATTCATAAATTAATATATCACGCGTTCTGTCCGGCGAGCTTGCGCCATTACCACGGATTTGCGGTCAGTTGCGGCGTCGGTGCTCGCTGTCCATGGAACCGGAGCTCTTGAGCCCGTGGCAAAGGGGTCAACGCTGAGCCGCAGCAGTAGCTTCAAATCCATCCTTCTAATAGTTTTGTCCGGCGAGCTTGCGCCCCAGCCGGGGATTTGCGGTCAGTTGCGGCGTTGGTGCTCGCTGTGCATCGAACCGGAGCTCTTGCGCCCGCGGCGGAGTGATCAAAGCTGAACCGCAGCAGTAACCTCAAATCCATCCTTTTATTAGGTTTGTCCAGCGAGCTTGCGCCCCAGCCGGGGACTTGCGGTCAGTTGCGGCGTTGGTGCTCGCTGTGCATCGAACCGGAGCTCTTGCGCCTGCGGCGGAGTGATCAAAGCTGAGCCGCAGCAGTAGCTTCAAATCCATCCTTTTAATAATTTTGTCGGGCGAACTTGCCCCCCTGCCGGGGACTTGTGGTCAGGTGGGGCTAGCTGTGCATCGAACCGGACCTCTTGCGCCCGCGGCGGAGAGGTCAAAGCTGAAGCAATCCCATACATAACTGTCAATTATTTAAAAATCTCATCTGCTTAGGTAGCTCCACATTGGCAAGCCACATGAAGTTATGTTGTCTTTGGATCCTGAAGTACGGAACAACGGCTTGAGGGCTTACAAGTATCAAGCATCATGCCAATAATAAGTACACCATTGCTGATTGATCGCGAAAGCTTATTGATTGTTGAAAAGTCAGCGACCATATCCTTTCCGAGTGTGAATACTTTCAGGGGGAACTAAGACCGACCATTATCGGGCAAGTAATGAATTGGTAGTTCTGGCTGATTTCATGTTTGCTCTTACTGTAATGGTAGTTGTGGGAGCTATCGTGCTTGCTTCCCTTGAGGATGCACTCACCAGCGGTGAAGCAAACCAAACTGGAGCATACAATGTGGGTGTTTTGGAAGAGAAGGACCCGGTTTGCAGAAGAAGGTGCGACACTAATTAACGCTTCTCCCGAGGAGCTGTCGATCCTCCACGTTGTAGGCGGCTGGAGAGTTCTCAGACCGCGTCGCTGAGCACGGCAAGTTTCGGAAGCGCTTGGACAATGTCTCTTCCTCCTCGCCCTCGCGTCGGAAGACGCTCGAAACGCCAGCGCTTAGTTCGGACTCTTGGGGTGTACGAGAATGCCGTTAGGAGCTCCTTTACCGAGTTCATGATTAAGTTGCTCACAGGCCAGCGGCGCAGCGTTCTGAACTTGGCACGTTGACGGCGGAGCGGGTTGCGGCGGCAACGGCACAGGTGGCAGCGGCCATTTTGACAGCAGGTAAACGACTGGGCGAGGGGCGGGCTTGTGGGTACCACGTACACTGCCTTTGATAGGGGACATGCAACATGCTACGCGGTGCGTTAGGGTCTGGATAAGGAAATCGTAGCTGGGCAACGCTTGCTGGCATCACCCTGTTTACCACCTTGTTAAGCCTTTGAGGGGGATGCCGCACACTAGGCTTCACACTGGGACAATCGATAGATGGGCGCGGGACGGGGCCTGTGGATGCCTTGCGGGTTCATATTTGGCGGTGATGAATCGCGCGGGGCTTCATGATTTAAATTCAAGGGCAAGGGGATAGCCATGTGGCTGGGATTTGTGGGCGGCGTGCTGGTTGACTTGGTATGATTACACAAGGGATGCAAGGTGCTGTCCTTCAGCCTTAACGACTGCCTGTCCCTTTTTGCCATTCGCAGGGCACAGCGGCGCAGCGTTCTGAACTTGACAAATTGGCGATGGAGGGGGCAGCTGCAGCAACGGTACAGGTAGCAATGGTCATACTGACAGCAGCAGGTAAACGACTGGGTGCGGGGCGGGCTTGTGGATACCAGGCATATTGCCTTCGACTGGGAACATGCAACATGCTACGCGGTACTAAAGGGTTTGATAACGGAATGCAGCTGCGCAACGCTTGCTGGCATTACCCTGTTTACCGCCTTGTTTAGCTTTTGACGGGGATGTTGTGCAGTAGGCTTCACGCTTGGGCAATCGACAGAAGGCCACGGGGCGGGGCCTGTGGATGCCTTGCGAATCTATGTTTGGCGGCGATGAGTCACGGCAGGCTTGCTGACCTAATCGTCAGGCTCGCAGCTGTTGCATCGAATTTATGCGCGAGATCCAGTTACGGATTCCACGTACTGGTGCTACTGGATGGCCAGGATCTGTGGGTTCAACTCCCGCAAGCACCATATCAGCCTGCCAAAGCCGGCGATGCCCATGTTGCGTAACCTGACTGCTGTTTTTTACCGTGCTCTTGAGGGAAGAGTCGGCTAAAGTAGTTTTGGATTATGATTGCGTACGAACTTTTGTCATTTCATGAATGAATAAATGTTACAGCGGACCCCAACGGGATCATCGGTGTATACCAGGGCAACACCCCAGCAGGCCCCACCGCCAAGGCGGCAGGACACCACAACGCCGCACCCAAAAAAATACCGGGCCATGACCCCACCCAGCCAGACACCGAAACCCATTCGGATCAGGCTTGCAGCACCGTTCCGATAGGACCCAACCGAATCTGGACGTGCCGCCGCACCAGGAGACTCCCATCAAGGGTACCATCCGTCAGGGAAAAGGGCAGCCCGAGATTCGGTGAACAGGGAGTCGCGCACGGCCCGAATCGCATTCCTGGAATCGGCCCAGGGGTGAAACCCATGCGGAACAGCCTTGCAGCACCGTTCCGATAGGACCCAAACGAATCTGGACGTGCCGCCGCACCAGGAGACTCCCATCAAGGGTACCATCCGTCAGGGAAAAGGGCAGCCCGGGATTCGGTGAACACGGAGTCGCGCACGGCCCGAATCGCATTCCTGGAATCGGCCCAGAGGTGAAACCCATGCGGATCAGCCTTGCAGCACCGTTTTTGATCGCAACCCAAACGAATCTGGACGTGCCGCCGCACCAGGAGACTCCCATCAAGGGTACCATCCGTCAGGGAAAAGGGCAGCCCGGGATTCGGTGAACACGGAGTCGCGCACGGCCCGAATCGCATTCCTGGAATCGGCCCAGGGGTGAAACCCATGCGGATCAGCCTTGCAGCACCGTTTTCGATCGCAACCCAAACGAATCTGGACGTGCCGCCGCACCAGGAGACTCCCATCAAGGGTAACATCCGTCAGGGAAAAGGGCAGCCCGGGATTCGGTGAACACGGAGTCGCGCACGGCCCGAATCGCATTCCTGGAATCGGCCCAGAGGTGAAACCCATGCGGATCAGGCTTGCAGCACCGTTTTCGATCGCAACCCAAACGAATCTGGACGTGCCGCCGCACCAGGAGACTCCCATCAAGGGTACCATCCGTCAGGGAAAAGGGCAGCCCGGGATTCGGTGAACACGGAGTCGCGCACGGCCCGAATCGCATTCCTGGAATCGGCCCAGAGGTGAAACCCATGCGGATCAGCCTTGCAGCACCGTTTTCGATCGCAACCCAAACGAATCTGGACGTGCCGCCGCACCAGGAGACTCCCATCAAGGGTACCATCCGTCAGGGAAAAGGGCAGCCCGGGATTCGGTGAACACGGAGTCGCGCACGGCCCGAATCGCATTCCTGGAATCGGCCCAGAGGTGAAACCCATGCGGATCAGCCTTGCAGCACCGTTTTTGATCGCAACCCAAACGAATCTGGACGTGCCGCCGCACCAGGAGACTCCCATCAAGGGTACCATCCGTCAGGGAAAAGGGCAGCCCGAGATTCGGTGAACACGGAGTCGCGCATGGCCCGAATCGCATTCCTGGAATCGGCCCAGAGGTGAAACCCATGCGGATCAGCCTTGCAGCACCGTTTTCGATCGCAACCCAAACGAATCTGGACGTGCCGCCGCACCAGGAGACTCCCATCAAGGGTAACATCCGTCAGGGAAAAGGGCAGCCCGGGATTCGGTGAACAGGAAGTCGCGCACGGCCCGAATCACATTCCTGGAATCGGCCCAGGGGTGAAACCCATGCGGAACAGCCTTGCAGCACCGTTCCGATAGGACCCAAACGAATCTGGACGTGCCGCCGCACCAGGAGACTCCCATCAAGGGTACACCCAAACCCACACACACACACACACACACACACACACACACACACACACACACACACACACACACACACACACACACACACACACACACACACACACACACACACACACACACACACGGACATGGGCAATCCTAGGGGGCGGGGCCGCCCGAACGCGCTTCGCGCTGGGGCCCCGCCCAAAAAGGGCAGCCCGGGATTCGGTGAACAGGAAGTCGCGCACGGCCCGAATCACATTCCTGGAATCGGCCCAGGGGTGAAACCCATGCGGAACAGCCTTGCAGCACCGTTCCGATAGGACCCAAACGAATCTGGACGTGCCGCCGCACCAGGAGACTCCCATCAAGGGTACCATCCGTCAGGGAAAAGGGCAGCCCGGGATTCGGTGAAAACGGAGTCGCGCACGGCCCGAATCGCATTCCTGGAATCGGCCCAGGGGTGAAACCCATGCGGATCAGCCTTGCAGCACCGTTTTCGATCGCAACCCAAACGAATCTGGACGTGCCGCCGCACCAGGAGACTCCCATCAAGGGTACCATCCGTCAGGGAAAAGGGCAGCCCGGGATTCGGTGAAAACGGAGTCGCGCACGGCCCGAATCGCATTCCTGGAATCGGCCCAGGGGTGAAACCCATGCGGATCAGCCTTGCAGCACCGTTTTCGATCGCAACCCAAACGAATCTGGACGTGCCGCCGCACCAGGAGACTCCCATCAAGGGTACCATCCGTCAGGGAAAAGGGCAGCCCGGGATTCGGTGAACACGGAGTCGCGCACGGCCCGAATCGCATTCCTGGAATCGGCCCAGAGGTGAAACCCATGCGGATCAGCCTTGCAGCACCGTTTTTGATCGCAACCCAAACGAATCTGGACGTGACGCCGCACCAGGAGACTCCCATCAAGGGTACCATCCGTCAGGGAAAAGGGCAGCCCGGGATTCGGTGAACACGGAGTCGCGCACGGCCCGAATCGCATTCCTGGAATCGGCCCAGGGGTGAAACCCATGCGGATCAGCCTTGCAGCACCGTTTTCGATCGCAACCCAAACGAATCTGGACGTGCCGCCGCACCAGGAGACTCCCATCAAGGGTAACATCCGTCAGGGAAAAGGGCAGCCCGGGATTCGGTGAACACGGAGTCGCGCACGGCCCGAATCGCATTCCTGGAATCGGCCCAGAGGTGAAACCCATGCGGATCAGGCTTGCAGCACCGTTTTCGATCGCAACCCAAACGAATCTGGACGTGCCGCCGCACCAGGAGACTCCCATCAAGGGTACCATCCGTCAGGGAAAAGGGCAGCCCGGGATTCGGTGAACACGGAGTCGCGCACGGCCCGAATCGCATTCCTGGAATCGGCCCAGAGGTGAAACCCATGCGGATCAGCCTTGCAGCACCGTTTTCGATCGCAACCCAAACGAATCTGGACGTGCCGCCGCACCAGGAGACTCCCATCAAGGGTACCATCCGTCAGGGAAAAGGGCAGCCCGGGATTCGGTGAACACGGAGTCGCGCACGGCCCGAATCGCATTCCTGGAATCGGCCCAGAGGTGAAACCCATGCGGATCAGCCTTGCAGCACCGTTTTTGATCGCAACCCAAACGAATCTGGACGTGCCGCCGCACCAGGAGACTCCCATCAAGGGTACCATCCGTCAGGGAAAAGGGCAGCCCGAGATTCGGTGAACACGGAGTCGCGCATGGCCCGAATCGCATTCCTGGAATCGGCCCAGAGGTGAAACCCATGCGGATCAGCCTTGCAGCACCGTTTTCGATCGCAACCCAAACGAATCTGGACGTGCCGCCGCACCAGGAGACTCCCATCAAGGGTAACATCCGTCAGGGAAAAGGGCAGCCCGGGATTCGGTGAACAGGAAGTCGCGCACGGCCCGAATCACATTCCTGGAATCGGCCCAGGGGTGAAACCCATGCGGAACAGCCTTGCAGCACCGTTCCGATAGGACCCAAACGAATCTGGACGTGCCGCCGCACCAGGAGACTCCCATCAAGGGTACACCCAAACCCACACACACACACACACACACACACACACACACACACACACACACACACACACACACACACACACACACACACACACACACACACACACACACACACACACACACACACGGACATGGGCAATCCTAGGGGGCGGGGCCGCCCGAACGCGCTTCGCGCTGGGGCCCCGCCCAAAAAGGGCAGCCCGGGATTCGGTGAACAGGAAGTCGCGCACGGCCCGAATCACATTCCTGGAATCGGCCCAGGGGTGAAACCCATGCGGAACAGCCTTGCAGCACCGTTCCGATAGGACCCAAACGAATCTGGACGTGCCGCCGCACCAGGAGACTCCCATCAAGGGTACCATCCGTCAGGGAAAAGGGCAGCCCGGGATTCGGTGAAAACGGAGTCGCGCACGGCCCGAATCGCATTCCTGGAATCGGCCCAGGGGTGAAACCCATGCGGATCAGCCTTGCAGCACCGTTTTCGATCGCAACCCAAACGAATCTGGACGTGCCGCCGCACCAGGAGACTCCCATCAAGGGTACCATCCGTCAGGGAAAAGGGCAGCCCGGGATTCGGTGAAAACGGAGTCGCGCACGGCCCGAATCGCATTCCTGGAATCGGCCCAGGGGTGAAACCCATGCGGATCAGCCTTGCAGCACCGTTTTCGATCGCAACCCAAACGAATCTGGACGTGCCGCCGCACCAGGAGACTCCCATCAAGGGTACCATCCGTCAGGGAAAAGGGCAGCCCGGGATTCGGTGAAAACGGAGTCGCGCACGGCCCGAATCGCATTCCTGGAATCGGCCCAGGGGTGAAACCCATGCGGATCAGCCTTGCAGCACCGTTTTCGATCGCAACCCAAACGAATCTGGACGTGACGCCGCACCAGGAGACTCCCATCAAGGGTACCATCCGTCAGGGAAAAGGGCAGCCCGGGATTCGGTGAACACGGAGTCGCGCACGGCCTGAATCGCATTCCTGGAATCGGCCCAGGGGTGAAACCCATGCGGATCAGCCTTGCAGCACCGTTTTCGATCGCAACCCAAACGAATCTGGACGTGCCGCCGCACCAGGAGACTCCCATCAAGGGTAACATCCGTCAGGGAAAAGGGCAGCCCGGGATTCGGTGAACACGGAGTCGCGCACGGCCCGAATCGCATTCCTGGAATCGGCCCAGAGGTGAAACCCATGCGGATCAGGCTTGCAGCACCGTTTTCGATCGCAACCCAATCGAATCTGGACGTGCCGCCGCACCAGGAGACTCCCATCAAGGGTACCATCCGTCAGGGAAAAGGGCAGCCCGGGATTCGGTGAACACGGAGTCGCGCACGGCCCGAATCGCATTCCTGGAATCGGCCCAGAGGTGAAACCCATGCGGATCAGCCTTGCAGCACCGTTTTCGATCGCAACCCAAACGAATCTGGACGTGCCGCCGCACCAGGAGACTCCCATCAAGGGTACCATCCGTCAGGGAAAAGGGCAGCCCGGGATTCGGTGAACACGGAGTCGCGCACGGCCCGAATCGCATTCCTGGAATCGGCCCAGGGGTGAAACCCATGCGGATCAGCCTTGCAGCACCGTTTTCGATCGCAACCCAAACGAATCTGGACGTGCCGCCGCACCAGGAGACTCCCATCAAGGGTACCATCCGTCAGGGAAAAGGGCAGCCCGGGATTCGGTGAACACGGAGTCGCGCACGGCCCGAATCGCATTCCTGGAATCGGCCCAGAGGTGAAACCCATGCGGATCAGCCTTGCAGCACCGTTTTCGATCGCAACCCAAACGAATCTGGACGTGCCGCCGCACCAGGAGACTCCCATCAAGGGTAACATCCGTCAGGGAAAAGGGCAGCCCGGGATTCGGTGAACACGGAGTCGCGCACGGCCCGAATCACATACCTGGAATCGGCCCAGGGGTGAAACCCATGCGGAACAGCCTTGCAGCACCGTTCCGATAGGACCCAAACGAATCTGGACGTGCCGCCGCACCAGGAGACTCCCATCAAGGGTACCATCCGTCAGGGAAAAGGGCAGCCCGAGATTCGGTGAACACGGAGTCGCGCACGGCCCGAATCGCATTCCTGGAATCGGCCCAGAGGTGAAACCCATGCGGATCAGCATTGCAGCACCGTTTTCGATCGCAACCCAAACGAATCTGGACGTGCCGCCGCACCAGGAGACTCCCATCAAGGTACCATCCGTCAGGGAAAAGGGCAGCCCGGGATTCGGTGAACACGGAGTCGCGCACGGCCCGAATCGCATTCCTGGAATCGGCCCAGAGGTGAAACCCATGCGGATCAGCATTGCAGCACCGTTTTCGATCGCAACCCAAACGAATCTGGACGTGCCGCCGCACCAGGAGACTCCCATCAAGGGTACCATCCGTCAGGGAAAAGGGCAGCCCGGGATTCGGTGAACACGGAGTCGCGCACGGCCCGAATCACATACCTGGAATCGGCCCAGGGGTGAAACCCATGCGGATCAGGCTTGCAGCACCGTTTTCGATCGCAACCCAAACGAATCTGGACGTGCCGCCGCACCAGGAGACTCCCATCAAGGGTACCATCCGTCAGGGAAAAGGGCAGCCCGGGATTCGGTGAACACGGAGTCGCGCACGGCCCGAATCGCATTCCTGGAATCGGCCCAGAGGTGAAACCCATGCGGATCAGCCTTGCAGCACCGTTTTCGATCGCAACCCAAACGAATCTGGACGTGCCGCCGCACCAGGAGACTCCCATCAAGGGTAACATCCGTCAGGGAAAAGGGCAGCCCGGGATTCGGTGAACACGGAGTCGCGCACGGCCCGAATCACATACCTGGAATCGGCCCAGGGGTGAAACCCATGCGGAACAGCCTTGCAGCACCGTTCCGATAGGACCCAAACGAATCTGGACGTGCCGCCGCACCAGGAGACTCCCATCAAGGGTACCATCCGTCAGGGAAAAGGGCAGCCCGGGATTCGGTGAACACGGAGTCGCGCACGGCCCGAATCGCATTCCTGGAATCGGCCCAGAGGTGAAACCCATGCGGATCAGCATTGCAGCACCGTTTTCGATCGCAACCCAAACGAATCTGGACGTGCCGCCGCACCAGGAGACTCCCATCAAGGGTACCATCCGTCAGGGAAAAGGGCAGCCCGGGATTCGGTGAACACGGAGTCGCGCACGGCCCGAATCACATACCTGGAATCGGCCCAGGGGTGAAACCCATGCGGATCAGGCTTGCAGCACCGTTTTCGATCGCAACCCAAACGAATCTGGACGTGCCGCCGCACCAGGAGACTCCCATCAAGGGTACCATCCGTCAGGGAAAAGGGCAGCCCGGGATTCGGTGAACACGGAGTCGCGCACGGCCCGAATCGCATTCCTGGAATCGGCCCAGAGGTGAAACCCATGCGGATCAGCCTTGCAGCACCGTTTTCGATCGCAACCCAAACGAATCTGGACGTGCCGCCGCACCAGGAGACTCCATCAAGGGTAACATCCGTCAGGGAAAAGGGCAGCCCGGGATTCGGTGAACACGGAGTCGCGCACGGCCCGAATCACATACCTGGAATCGGCCCAGGGGTGAAACCCATGCGGAACAGCCTTGCAGCACCGTTCCGATAGGACCCAAACGAATCTGGACGTGCCGCCGCACCAGGAGACTCCCATCAAGGGTACCATCCGTCAGGGAAAAGGGCAGCCCGGGATTCGGTGAACACGGAGTCGCGCACGGCCCGAATCGCATTCCTGGAATCGGCCCAGAGGTGAAACCCATGCGGATCAGCATTGCAGCACCGTTTTCGATCGCAACCCAAACGAATCTGGACGTGCCGCCGCACCAGGAGACTCCCATCAAGGGTACCATCCGTCAGGGAAAAGGGCAGCCCGGGATTCGGTGAACACGGAGTCGCGCACGGCCCGAAACACATTCCTGGAATCGGCCCAGGGGTGAAACCCATGCGGATCAGGCTTGCAGCACCGTTTTCGATCGCAACCCAAACGAATCTGGACGTGCCGCCGCACCAGGAGACTCCCATCAAGGGTACCATCCGTCAGGGAAAAGGGCAGCCCGGGATTCGGTGAACACGGAGTCGCGCACGGCCCGAATCGCATTCCTGGAATCGGCCCAGGGGTGAAACCCATGCGGATCAGCCTTGCAGCACCGTTTTTGATCGCAACCCAAACGAATCTGGACGTGCCGCCGCACCAGGAGACTCCCATCAAGGGTACCATCCGTCAGGGAAAAGGGCAGCCCGAGATTCGGTGAACACGGAGTCGCGCACGGCCCGAATCGCATTCCTGGAATCGGCCCAGAGGTGAAACCCATGCGGATCAGCCTTGCAGCACCGTTTTCGATCGCAACCCAAACGAATCTGGACGTGCCGCCGCACCAGGAGACTCCCATCAAGGGTACCATCCGTCAGGGAAAAGGGCAGCCCGGGATTCGGTGAACAGGAAGTCGCGCACGGCCCGAATCACATTCCTGGAATCGGCCCAGGGGTGAAACCCATGCGGAACAGCCTTGCAGCACCGTTCCGATAGACCCAACGAATCTGGACGTGCCGCCGCACCAGGAGACTCCCATCAAGGGTACCATCCGTCAGGGAAAAAGGGCAGCCCGAGATTCGGTGAACACGGAGTCGCGCACGGCCCGAATCGCAATCCTGGAATCGGCCCAGAGGTGAAACCCATGCGGATCAGCCTTGCAGCACCGTTTTCGATCGCAACCCAAACGAATCTGGACGTGCCGCCGCACCAGGAGACTCCCATCAAGGGTACCATCCGTCAGGGAAAAGGGCAGCCCGGGATTCGGTGAACACGGAGTCGCGCACGGCCCGAATCGCATTCCTGGAATCGGCCCAGGGGTGAAACCCATGCGGATCAGCCTTGCAGCACCGTTTTCGATCGCAACCCAAACGAATCTGGACGTGCCGCCGCACCAGGAGACTCCCATCAAGGGTACCATCCGTCAGGGAAAAGGGCAGCCCGGGATTCGGTGAACACGGAGTCGCGCACGGCCCGAATCGCATTCCTGGAATCGGCCCAGGGGTGAAACCATGCGTGCGGATCAGGCTTGCAGCACCGTTTTCGATCGCAACCCAAACGAATCTGGACGTGCCGCCGCACCAGGAGACTCCCATCAAGGGTACCATCCGTCAGGGAAAAGGGCAGCCCGGGATTCGGTGAACACGGAGTCGCGCACGGCCCGAATCGCAATCCTGGAATCGGCCCAGAGGTGAAACCCATGCGGATCAGCCTTGCAGCACCGTTTTGATCGCAACCCAAACGAATCTGGACGTGCCGCCGCACCAGGAGACTCCCATCAAGGGTACCATCCGTCAGGGAAAAGGGCAGCCCGGGATTCGGTGAACACGGAGTCGCGCACGGCCCGAATCGCATTCCTGGAATCGGCCCAGAGGTGAAACCCATGCGGATCAGGCTTGCAGCACCGTTTTCGATCGCAACCCAAACGAATCTGGACGTGCCGCCGCACCAGGAGACTCCCATCAAGGGTACCATCCGTCAGGGAAAAGGGCAGCCCGGGATTCGGTGAACACGGAGTCGCGCACGGCCCGAATCGCATTCCTGGAATCGGCCCAGAGGTGAAACCATGCGGATCAGCATTGCAGCACCGTTTTCGATCGCAACCCAAACGAATCTGGACGTGCCGCCGCACCAGGAGACTCCCATCAAGGGTACCATCCGTCAGGGAAAAGGGCAGCCCGGGATTCGGTGAACACGGAGTCGCGCACGGCCCGAAACACATTCCTGGAATCGGCCCAGGGGTGAAACCCATGCGGATCAGGCTTGCAGCACCGTTTTCGATCGCAACCCAAACGAATCTGGACGTGCCGCCGCACCAGGAGACTCCCATCAAGGGTAACATCCGTCAGGGAAAAGGGCAGCCCGGGATTCGGTGAACACGGAGTCGCGCACGGCCCGAATCACATACCTGGAATCGGCCCAGGGGTGAAACCCATGCGGAACAGCCTTGCAGCACCGTTCCGATAGGACCCAAACGAATCTGGACGTGCCGCCGCACCAGGAGACTCCCATCAAGGGTACCATCCGTCAGGGAAAAGGGCAGCCCGAGATTCGGTGAACACGGAGTCGCGCACGGCCGAATCGCATTCCTGGAATCGGCCCAGAGGTGAAACCCATGCGGATCAGCATTGCAGCACCGTTTTCGATCGCAACCCAAACGAATCTGGACGTGCCGCCGCACCAGGAGACTCCCATCAAGGGTACCATCCGTCAGGGAAAAGGGCAGCCCGGGATTCGGTGAACACGGAGTCGCGCACGGCCCGAAACACATTCCTGGAATCGGCCCAGGGGTGAAACCCATGCGGATCAGGCTTGCAGCACCGTTTTCGATCGCAACCCAAACGAATCTGGACGTGCCGCCGCACCAGGAGACTCCCATCAAGGGTACCATCCGTCAGGGAAAAGGGCAGCCCGGGATTCGGTGAACACGGAGTCGCGCACGGCCCGAATCGCATTCCTGGAATCGGCCCAGAGGTGAAACCCATGCGGACAGCCTTGATTGCAGCACCGTTTCGATAGAACCCAAACGAATCTGGACGTGCCGCCGCACCAGGAGACTCCCATCAAGGGTAACATCCGTCAGGGAAAAGGGCAGCCCGAGATTCGGTGAACACGGAGTCGCGCACGGCCCGAATCGCATTCCTGGAATCGGCCCAGGGGTCGTGAAACCCATGCGGATCAGCCTTGCAGCACCGTTTTCGATCGCAACCCAAACGAATCTGGACGTGCCGCCGCACCAGGAGACTCCCATCAAGGGTAACATCCGTCAGGGAAAAGGGCAGCCCGGGATTCGGTGAACACGGAGTCGCGCACGGCCGAATCGCATTCCTGGAATCGGCCCAGGGGTGAAACCCATGCGGATCAGCCTTGCAGCACCGTTTTCGATCGCAACCCAAACGAATCTGGACGTGCCGCCGCACCAGGAGACTCCCATCAAGGGTAACATCCGTCAGGGAAAAGGGCAGCCCGAGATTCGGTGAACACGGAGTCGCGCACGGCCCGAATCGCATTCCTGGAATCGGCCCAGGGGTGCGTGAAACCCATGCGGATCAGCCTTGCAGCACCGTTTTCGATCGCAACCCAAACGAATCTGGACGTGCCGCCGCACCAGGAGACTCCCATCAAGGGTAACATCCGTCAGGGAAAAGGGCAGCCCGGGATTCGGTGAACACGGAGTCGCGCACGGCCCGAATCGCATTCCTGGAATCGGCCCAGGGTGAAACCCATGCGGATCAGGCTTGCAGCACCGTTTTCGATCGCAACCCAAACGAATCTGGACGTGCCGCCGCACCAGGAGACTCCCATCAAGGGTAACATCCGTCAGGGAAAAGGGCAGCCCGGGATTCGGTGAACAGGGAGTCGCGCACGGCCCGAATCACATTCCTGGAATCGGCCCAGGGGTGAAACCCATGCGGATCAGGCTTGCAGCACCGTTTTCGATCGCAACCCAAACGAATCTGGACGTGCCGCCGCACCAGGAGACTCCCATCAAGGGTACCATCCGTCAGGGAAAAGGGCAGCCCGGGATTCGGTGAACACGGAGTCGCGCACGGCCCGAATCGCATTCCTGGAATCGGCCCAGGGGTGAAACCCATGCGTGCGGATCAGGCTTGCAGCACCGTTTTCGATCGCAACCCAAACGAATCTGGACGTGCCGCCGCACCAGGAGACTCCCATCAAGGGTACCATCCGTCAGGGAAAAGGGCAGCCCGGGATTCGGTGAACACGGAGTCGCGCACGGCCCGAATCGCAATCCTGGAATCGGCCCAGAGGTGAAACCCATGCGGATCAGCCTTGCAGCACCGTTTTTGATCGCAACCCAAACGAATCTGGACGTGCCGCCGCACCAGGAGACTCCCATCAAGGGTACCATCCGTCAGGGAAAAGGGCAGCCCGGGATTCGGTGAACACGGAGTCGCGCACGGCCCGAATCGCATTCCTGGAATCGGCCCAGAGGTGAAACCCATGCGGATCAGCCTTGCAGCACCGTTTTCGATCGCAACCCAAACGAATCTGGACGTGCCGCCGCACCAGGAGACTCCCATCAAGGGTACCATCCGTCAGGGAAAAGGGCAGCCCGGGATTCGGTGAACACGGAGTCGCGCACGGCCCGAATCGCATTCCTGGAATCGGCCCAGAGGTGAAACCCATGCGGATCAGCCTTGCAGCACCGTTTTCGATCGCAACCCAAACGAATCTGGACGTGCCGCCGCACCAGGAGACTCCCATCAAGGGTAACATCCGTCAGGGAAAAGGGCAGCCCGGGATTCGGTGAACACGGAGTCGCGCACGGCCCGAATCACATACCTGGAATCGGCCCAGGGGTGAAACCCATGCGGAACAGCCTTGCAGCACCGTTCCGATAGGACCCAAACGAATCTGGACGTGCCGCCGCACCAGGAGACTCCCATCAAGGGTACCATCCGTCAGGGAAAAGGGCAGCCCGAGATTCGGTGAACACGGAGTCGCGCACGGCCCGAATCGCATTCCTGGAATCGGCCCAGAGGTGAAACCCATGCGGATCAGCATTGCAGCACCGTTTTCGATCGCAACCCAAACGAATCTGGACGTGCCGCCGCACCAGGAGACTCCCATCAAGGGTACCATCCGTCAGGGAAAAGGGCAGCCCGAGATTCGGTGAACACGGAGTCGCGCACGGCCCGAATCGCATTCCTGGAATCGGCCCAGAGGTGAAACCCATGCGGATCAGCCTTGCAGCACCGTTTTCGATCGCAACCCAAACGAATCTGGACGTGCCGCCGCACCAGGAGACTCCCATCAAGGGTACCATCCGTCAGGGAAAAGGGCAGCCCGGGATTCGGTGAACAGGAAGTCGCGCACGGCCCGAATCACATTCCTGGAATCGGCCCAGGGGTGAAACCCATGCGGAACAGCCTTGCAGCACCGTTCCGATAGGACCCAACCGAATCTGGACGTGCCGCCGCACCAGGAGACTCCCATCAAGGGTACCATCCGTCAGGGAAAAAGGGCAGCCCGAGATTCGGTGAACACGGAGTCGCGCACGGCCCGAATCGCAATCCTGGAATCGGCCCAGAGGTGAAACCCATGCGGATCAGCCTTGCAGCACCGTTTTCGATCGCAACCCAAACGAATCTGGACGTGCCGCCGCACCAGGAGACTCCCATCAAGGGTACCATCCGTCAGGGAAAAGGGCAGCCCGGGATTCGGTGAACACGGAGTCGCGCACGGCCCGAATCGCATTCCTGGAATCGGCCCAGGGGTGAAACCCATGCGGATCAGCCTTGCAGCACCGTTTTCGATCGCAACCCAAACGAATCTGGACGTGCCGCCGCACCAGGAGACTCCCATCAAGGGTACCATCCGTCAGGGAAAAGGGCAGCCCGGGATTCGGTGAACACGGAGTCGCGCACGGCCCGAATCGCATTCCTGGAATCGGCCCAGGGGTGAAACCCATGCGTGCGGATCAGGCTTGCAGCACCGTTTTCGATCGCAACCCAAACGAATCTGGACGTGCCGCCGCACCAGGAGACTCCCATCAAGGGTACCATCCGTCAGGGAAAAGGGCAGCCCGGGATTCGGTGAACACGGAGTCGCGCACGGCCCGAATCGCAATCCTGGAATCGGCCCAGAGGTGAAACCCATGCGGATCAGCCTTGCAGCACCGTTTTTGATCGCAACCCAAACGAATCTGGACGTGCCGCCGCACCAGGAGACTCCCATCAAGGGTACCATCCGTCAGGGAAAAGGGCAGCCCGGGATTCGGTGAACACGGAGTCGCGCACGGCCCGAATCGCATTCCTGGAATCGGCCCAGAGGTGAAACCCATGCGGATCAGCCTTGCAGCACCGTTTTCGATCGCAACCCAAACGAATCTGGACGTGCCGCCGCACCAGGAGACTCCCATCAAGGGTACCATCCGTCAGGGAAAAGGGCAGCCCGGGATTCGGTGAACACGGAGTCGCGCACGGCCCGAATCGCATTCCTGGAATCGGCCCAGAGGTGAAACCCATGCGGATCAGCCTTGCAGCACCGTTTTCGATCGCAACCCAAACGAATCTGGACGTGCCGCCGCACCAGGAGACTCCCATCAAGGGTAACATCCGTCAGGGAAAAGGGCAGCCCGGGATTCGGTGAACACGGAGTCGCGCACGGCCCGAATCACATACCTGGAATCGGCCCAGGGGTGAAACCCATGCGGAACAGCCTTGCAGCACCGTTCCGATAGGACCCAAACGAATCTGGACGTGCCGCCGCACCAGGAGACTCCCATCAAGGGTACCATCCGTCAGGGAAAAGGGCAGCCCGAGATTCGGTGAACACGGAGTCGCGCACGGCCCGAATCGCATTCCTGGAATCGGCCCAGAGGTGAAACCCATGCGGATCAGCATTGCAGCACCGTTTTCGATCGCAACCCAAACGAATCTGGACGTGCCGCCGCACCAGGAGACTCCCATCAAGGGTACCATCCGTCAGGGAAAAGGGCAGCCCGGGATTCGGTGAACACGGAGTCGCGCACGGCCCGAAACACATTCCTGGAATCGGCCCAGGGGTGAAACCCATGCGGATCAGGCTTGCAGCACCGTTTTCGATCGCAACCCAAACGAATCTGGACGTGCCGCCGCACCAGGAGACTCCCATCAAGGGTACCATCCGTCAGGGAAAAGGGCAGCCCGGGATTCGGTGAACACGGAGTCGCGCACGGCCCGAATCGCATTCCTGGAATCGGCCCAGAGGTGAAACCCATGCGGAACAGCCTTGATTGCAGCACCGTTCCGATAGGACCCAAACGAATCTGGACGTGCCGCCGCACCAGGAGACTCCCATCAAGGGTAACATCCGTCAGGGAAAAGGGCAGCCCGAGATTCGGTGAACACGGAGTCGCGCACGGCCCGAATCGCATTCCTGGAATCGGCCCAGGGGTGCCGTGAAACCCATGCGGATCAGCCTTGCAGCACCGTTTTCGATCGCAACCCAAACGAATCTGGACGTGCCGCCGCACCAGGAGACTCCCATCAAGGGTAACATCCGTCAGGGAAAAGGGCAGCCCGGGATTCGGTGAACACGGAGTCGCGCACGGCCCGAATCGCATTCCTGGAATCGGCCCAGGGGTGAAACCCATGCGGATCAGGCTTGCAGCACCGTTTTCGATCGCAACCCAAACGAATCTGGACGTGCCGCCGCACCAGGAGACTCCCATCAAGGGTAACATCCGTCAGGGAAAAGGGCAGCCCGGGATTCGGTGAACAGGGAGTCGCGCACGGCCCGAATCACATTCCTGGAATCGGCCCAGGGGTGAAACCCATGCGGATCAGGCTTGCAGCACCGTTTTCGATCGCAACCCAAACGAATCTGGACGTGCCGCCGCACCAGGAGACTCCCATCAAGGGTACCATCCGTCAGGGAAAAGGGCAGCCCGGGATTCGGTGAACAGGGAGTCGCGCACGGCCCGAATCACATTCCTGGAATCGGCCCAGGGGTGAAACCCATGCGGATCAGGCTTGCAGCACCGTTTTCGATCGCAACCCAAACGAATCTGGACGTGCCGCCGCACCAGGAGACTCCCATCAAGGGTACCATCCGTCAGGGAAAAGGGCAGCCCGGGATTCGGTGAACACGGAGTCGCGCACGGCCCGAATCGCATTCCTGGAATCGGCCCAGGGGTGAAACCCATGCGGATCAGCATTGCAGCACCGTTTCGATCGCAACCCAAACGAATCTGGACGTGCCGCCGCACCAGGAGACTCCCATCAAGGGTACCATCCGTCAGGGAAAAGGGCAGCCCGGGATTCGGTGAACAGGGAGTCGCGCACGGCCCGAATCACATTCCTGGAATCGGCCCAGGGGTGAAACCCATGCGGATCAGGCTTGCAGCACCGTTTTCGATCGCAACCCAAACGAATCTGGACGTGCCGCCGCACCAGGAGACTCCCATCAAGGGTACCATCCGTCAGGGAAAAGGGCAGCCCGGGATTCGGTGAACACGGAGTCGCGCACGGCCCGAATCGCATTCCTGGAATCGGCCCAGAGGTGAAACCCATGCGGAACAGCCTTGATTGCAGCACCGTTCCGATAGGACCCAAACGAATCTGGACGTGCCGCCGCACCAGGAGACTCCCATCAAGGGTAACATCCGTCAGGGAAAAGGGCAGCCCGAGATTCGGTGAACACGGAGTCGCGCACGGCCCGAATCGCATTCCTGGAATCGGCCCAGGGGTGCCGTGAAACCCATGCGGATCAGCCTTGCAGCACCGTTTTCGATCGCAACCCAAACGAATCTGGACGTGCCGCCGCACCAGGAGACTCCCATCAAGGGTAACATCCGTCAGGGAAAAGGGCAGCCCGGGATTCGGTGAACACGGAGTCGCGCACGGCCCGAATCGCATTCCTGGAATCGGCCCAGGGGTGAAACCCATGCGGATCAGGCTTGCAGCACCGTTTTCGATCGCAACCCAAACGAATCTGGACGTGCCGCCGCACCAGGAGACTCCCATCAAGGGTAACATCCGTCAGGGAAAAGGGCAGCCCGGGATTCGGTGAACAGGGAGTCGCGCACGGCCCGAATCACATTCCTGGAATCGGCCCAGGGGTGAAACCCATGCGGATCAGGCTTGCAGCACCGTTTTCGATCGCAACCCAAACGAATCTGGACGTGCCGCCGCACCAGGAGACTCCCATCAAGGGTACCATCCGTCAGGGAAAAGGGCAGCCCGGGATTCGGTGAACAGGGAGTCGCGCACGGCCCGAATCACATTCCTGGAATCGGCCCAGGGGTGAAACCCATGCGGATCAGGCTTGCAGCACCGTTTTCGATCGCAACCCAAACGAATCTGGACGTGCCGCCGCACCAGGAGACTCCCATCAAGGGTAACATC
Source organism: Eudorina sp. 2006-703-Eu-15 (assembly GCA_003117195.1). NCBI lineage: Eukaryota > Viridiplantae > Chlorophyta > Chlorophyceae > Chlamydomonadales > Volvocaceae > Eudorina > Eudorina sp. 2006-703-Eu-15. Next base: position 380,676 of record BDSI01000091.1, read on the forward strand.
CGTCAGGGAAAAGGGCAGCCCGGGATTCGGTGAACACGGAGTCGCGCACGGCCCGAATCGCAATCCTGGAATCGGCCCAGAGGTGAAACCCATGCGGATCAGCCTTGCAGCACCGTTTTTGATCGCAACCCAAACGAATCTGGACGTGCCGCCGCACCAGGAGACTCCCATCAAGGGTACCATCCGTCAGGGAAAAGGGCAGCCCGGGATTCGGTGAACACGGAGTCGCGCACGGCCCGAATCGCATTCCTGGAATCGGCCCAGAGGTGAAACCCATGCGGATCAGCCTTGCAGCACCGTTTTCGATCGCAACCCAAACGAATCTGGACGTGCCGCCGCACCAGGAGACTCCCATCAAGGGTACCATCCTTCAGGGAAAAGGGCAGCCCGGGATTCGGTGAACACGGAGTCGCGCACGGCCCGAATCGCATTCCTGGAATCGGCCCAGAGGTGAAACCCATGCGGATCAGCATTGCAGCACCGTTTTCGATCGCAACCCAAACGAATCTGGACGTGCCGCCGCACCAGGAGACTCCCATCAAGGGTAACATCCGTCAGGGAAAAGGGCAGCCCGGGATTCGGTGAACACGGAGTCGCGCACGGCCCGAATCACATACCTGGAATCGGCCCAGGGGTGAAACCCATGCGGAACAGCCTTGCAGCACCGTTTTCGATCGCAACCCAAACGAATCTGGACGTGCCGCCGCACCAGGAGACTCCCATCAAGGGTACCATCCGTCAGGGAAAAGGGCAGCCCGAGATTCGGTGAACACGGAGTCGCGCACGGCCCGAATCGCATTCCTGGAATCGGCCCAGAGGTGAAACCCATGCGGAACAGCCTTGATTGCAGCACCGTTCCGATAGGACCCAAACGAATCTGGACGTGCCGCCGCACCAGGAGACTCCCATCAAGGGTACCATCCGTCAGGGAAAAGGGCAGCCCGAGATTCGGTGAACACGGAGTCGCGCACGGCCCGAATCGCATTCCTGGAATCGGCCCAGAGGTGAAACCCATGCGGATCAGCATTGCAGCACCGTTTCGATCGCAACCCAAACGAATCTGGACGTGCCGCCGCACCAGGAGACTCCCATCAAGGGTACCATCCGTCAGGGAAAAGGGCAGCCCGGGATTCGGTGAACACGGAGTCGCGCACGGCCCGAAACACATTCCTGGAATCGGCCCAGGGGTGAAACCCATGCGGATCAGGCTTGCAGCACCGTTTTCGATCGCAACCCAAACGAATCTGGACGTGCCGCCGCACCAGGAGACTCCCATCAAGGGTACCATCCGTCAGGGAAAAGGGCAGCCCGGGATTCGGTGAACACGGAGTCGCGCACGGCCCGAATCGCATTCCTGGAATCGGCCCAGAGGTGAAACCCATGCGGAACAGCCTTGATTGCAGCACCGTTCCGATAGGACCCAAACGAATCTGGACGTGCCGCCGCACCAGGAGACTCCCATCAAGGGTACCATCCGTCAGGGAAAAGGGCAGCCCGAGATTCGGTGAACACGGAGTCGCGCACGGCCCGAATCGCATTCCTGGAATCGGCCCAGGGGTGAAACCCATGCGGATCAGCCTTGCAGCACCGTTTTCGATCGCAACCCAAACGAATCTGGACGTGCCGCCGCACCAGGAGACTCCCATCAAGGGTAACATCCGTCAGGGAAAAGGGCAGCCCGGGATTCGGTGAACAGGGAGTCGCGCACGGCCCGAATCACATTCCTGGAATCGGCCCAGGGGTGAAACCCATGCGGATCAGGCTTGCAGCACCGTTTTCGATCGCAACCCAAACGAATCTGGACGTGCCGCCGCACCAGGAGACTCCCATCAAGGGTACCATCCGTCAGGGAAAAGGGCAGCCCGGGATTCGGTGAACAGGGAGTCGCGCACGGCCCGAATCACATTCCTGGAATCGGCCCAGGGGTGAAACCCATGCGGAACAGCCTTGCAGCACCGTTTTCGATCGCAACCCAAACGAATCTGGACGTGCCGCCGCACCATGAGACTCACATCAAGGGTACCATCCGTCAGGCGAGAGAGCCCAGTACGGAAGCACGTTTGCTGCGTGCTGCTGATTATTGCTCAACCGTCATTGACCATTGCTCTATATTTTTATACTTACATACCATACATTACTACTGTCACATACTTTTGCCATCATGCAGAATGCTGCTTTACAGCTTGACCAAGTTGACCCTGTTTTGTACGTATCATACGTTCATCCCATGGACGCTCGCGAGAACTGTACAAAATTTTTGATGTAAAAATGCTGTCCAGTTGCCTTGTCTCTTAGCGTTCTGGCAGCTTTCGGGGCTGGCTTCGCAAGCGACAGACTGCGACAGACCGATGACATGGCTTTCATATTGGGCCGTGAGTACGCATGCTGCTGAGAATACAATGATGTTGGTGTGTTATTTTGCAGCCCTGGGTTCGCATTTCTTCTGCTGTTCTGCCGACGGCATCGACGGTTGACTTTCCCCAATCTTAATAGGTCACTGAAACGACGTTGTACATATAACATAAATTTTGCGATGTATATATTCCGCGAGGCTACCAGACAGGGAGCAAGTGCGCGGAAAACTAAATGGAGAACGACAGGGCTGAGTTACAACCATCTGTATTCCCATTACAGGAGAAACGTGGTTAACGAGGGACTGACTGAAGTGCCTGCTGAGGCACCTACGCTGGAGCCGGTGGAGCACAGCAGCTGTGGGGCGAGCGGCTAAGCAAAGCGGCTAGTTGTTGCAAAGCCGTGATCGCTTCGGGGGTCGCGGGGGCAGGGCGGCTGGGGCCAAGGCGGCTGGGGGCGGACAGTCCGGGCGAGGGAAGTCCACGTAGTGCGGGAAGGAACATCGAAGAAGGCACCCAAGCGCAGCCGGCGGTAGCTGGATCATCGTACTTGGATCAGAACAATGAAATAGGGCAGGGGTTGTACGGGGCTCGTGCGTGCACATGACCGATAACTGACTGACCAAGGAGGTTTGCTGAAAAAAAGAGGAAGTGTTACCTGTCGTGGTTTCATTTCGCAATAAGCGCATCTATCCATATTATGTATCGTAGGCTATAGCCCCGGGCGCAATGCTGTCTCCCGCTGTAAAGCGAGGGAGCAGCACTTCCATGGCTGGCGAGCACCGACGACCGGCCTGCCCAATTTCCTGCGGTAACGCATACAGCTCGCCGGATACATCTATTCAAATTATGTATTGTTGGCTATAGCCCCGGGCGCAATGCTATCTCTCGGTGTTAGGTGCGGGAGCAGCACTTGCATTGCCAGCGAGCACCGACGACCGGCCTGCCCAATTTCCTGCGGTACCGAATTAAGCTCGCCGGATACATCTATCCATATTATGTGTCGTAGGCTACAGCCCGGGGCGCAATGCTATCTCCCGGTGTTAGGTGCGGGAGCAGCACTTGCATTGCCAGCGAGCACCGACGACCGGCCTGCCCAATTTCCTGCGGTACCGAATTAAGCTCGCCGGATACATCTATCCATATTATGTGTCGTAGGCTACAGCCCGGGGCGCAATGCTATCTCCCGGTGTTAGGTGCGGGAGCAGCACTTGCATTGCCAGCGAGCACCGACGACCGGCCTGCCCAATTTCCTGCGGTAACGCATACAGCTTGCCGGATACATCTATTCAAATTATGTATTGTTGGCTATAGCCCCGGGCGCAATGCTATTTCTCGGTGTTAGGTGCGGGAGCAGCACTTCCATGGCTGGCGAGCACCGACGACCGGCCTGCCCAATTTCCTGTGGTAACGCAGACAGCTCGCCGGATGCATCTATTCAAAATATGTATCGAAGGCTATAGCCCGGGGCGCAATGCTATCTCCCGGTGTTAGCTAGGTGCGGGAGCAGCACTTCCATGGCTGGCGAGCACCGACGACCAGTCCTTCCCATTTCCTGCGGTAACGCAGACAGCTCGCCAGATACATCTATTCAAATTATGTATTGTTGGCTATAGCCCCGGGCGCAATGCTATCTCTCGGTGTTAGGTGCGGGAGCAGCACTTGCATTGCCAGCGAGCACCGACGACCGGCCTGCCCAATTTCCTGCGGTACCGAATTAAGCTCGCCGGATACATCTATCCATATTATGTGTCGTAGGCTACAGCCCGGGGCGCAATGCTATCTCCCGGTGTTAGGTGCGGGAGCAGCACTTGCATTGCCAGCGAGCACCGACGACCGGCCTGCCCAATTTCCTGCGGTAACGCATACAGCTCGCCGGATACATCTATTCAAATTATGTATTGTTGGCTATAGCCCCGGGCGCAATGCTATTTCTCGGTGTTAGGTGCGGGAGCAGCACTTCCATGAGTTAGGTAGCGGCCACAGATCAGGGCTCAGGGCGCGCCCTGAGAAAATACGTCTTTTTGGGGGTCAGGGCGCGCCTCGGCCAGGGCGCGCCCTGACCCCCGAAACCGGGATGCAGGCGGACGCGTCTGGTCTGTAACTACAGACTGTCCTAGTAGCGGTTTTTGTTTATTTTGATTATCTGGTGGCTGACCCTGCGACCTGCAGGCGTCCGGTCGGCCCGCCCCAAATCAGGGCTCAGGGCGCGCCTCAGCCAAGGCGCGCCCTGACCCCCAAAACTGGGACGCAGGTTGGCACGTCTTGTCCTATAATACCGGCTGTCCTGGTAACGGTAATTCATCATCTGTTGGCTGAGCCTGGGACCTGCAGGGGTCGGTGCCGGCCCGCCCGAAATCAGGGGTCAGGGCGCGCCTCGGCCGAGGCGCCCCCTGACCCCCTGAACTGGGACACAGGGGGACGAGTCCATACACGGAAATATGATGATAAGGATATGTAAGTGAAAACATAGGGTTGCAAGCCACATTAACTTTCATCTTAGCCGGTAGTCTTTGGATCCTGAAGTACGGAACAACGGCTTGAGGATGTATCATAATGTCAAAAATAGCTACACCTTTGGTGATTGATCGCTGACCTTACATATCTTGTCAAATATCCTTCAGGGTAGGGACACCTTTAAAGGATAAGGAGGGAACCAACCATGCCCATAATCGGGCAAGTATTGAAATCGTAGTTCTGATCCTTTATGGCTGGTTTCTAATTTGCGATTGTTGTAGTGGTAGTTGCGGGATCTAGCGTGCTTGCTTCCCTTGAGAATGCATCCAGCGCTGGCCCCTCCAACGAACGTCGAACCGGCCAGCGGAGAAGCAAATCAAACTGGAGCATATAATGTGGGTGTCTTGAAAAAGAAGGACCTGGAACGCCTGCAGGTATTAGACGGTTATGTTGAGATAACGTGTTCTATTTATGCGGAAGCAACATCCGCATACAGATTCAATCGTTGTTTGGGTTTGCAGAAGAAGGCGCGACAATAGTTAACATTTCTCCCGAGGAGCTGTCGATCATCCACGTTGTAGGCGAAGAAGTTCTCAGACCGCGTCGCTGAGCTCGGAAACCTTCGGAAGCGCTTCTCATCAGCCTCCTCGCCCTCGCGTCGGAAAGCGCTCGGAACGCCAGCGCTTAGTTCGGACGCTTGGGTTGTACGAGAATGCCGTTAGGCGCTCCCAGGGCACAGCGGCGCAGCGTTCTGAACTTGGCACACTGGCGGTGGAAGGTGCAGCGGCGACAACGGCACAGGTAGCAGCGGCCATTTTCACAGCAGGTAAACGACTGGGCGAGGGGCGGCTTGCGGGTACCACGTACACTGTTTTTGATAGGGGACATGCAACATGCTACGCGGCACATTAGGGTCTGGATAACGGAATGGCAGCTGGGCAACACTTGTTGGCATCACCCTGTTTACCGCCTTGTTCAGCCTTTGACGTGGATGCCGCGCACTAGGCTTCACGCTGGGGCAATCGATGGATTGGCGCGGGGCGGGGCCTGTGGATGCCTTGCGGGTTCATAATCGGCGGTGATCAATCACGAGGGGCTTCTTGATTTGCATTCAAGGGGATTGCCACGTGGCTGGGATTGATTTGTGGGCGGCGTGCTGGTTGGCTTGGTAAGATTTCACTAGGGACGCAACGTGCTGCCCTTAACGACTGCCTTCCCCTTTTTGCCGTTCACAGGGCACAGCGGCGCAGCGTTCTGAACTTGACATATTGGCGGTGGAGGGGGCAGCGGCGGCAACGGCACAGGTAGCAGCGGCCATTTTGACAGCAGGTAAACGACTGGGCGCGGGGCGGGCTTGTGGATACCAGGCACACTGCATTTGATCGGGAACGTGCAACATGCTACGCGGCACGATAGGGATTTGATGACGGAATGGCAGCTGGGCAACGCTTGCTGGCGTCACCCTGTTTACCGCCTTGTTCAGCTTTTTGATGGGAGTTTTGCGCAGTAGGCTTCACGCTGGGGCGATTGACGGATGGCCATGGGACGGGGTTTGTGGGTGCCTTGAGGATTTAGATTTCGGCGGCGATGAATCACGGCGGGCTAGCTGGCCTAGTCGTCCGGCTCGCAGCGGTTGCATCGGATATATGCGCGAGATGCAGTTAAGGGGTCCACTTGGTGGTGCTGCTGGATGGCCAGGATTTGTGGGTTCAACTCCCGCAAGCACCATATCAGCCAAGCTGCCAGCGGAACTGACTTGCTGCCAAAGCCGGCAGGGCCCATGCCGCGTGACTTGACTGAGTTGAGGGGAGGAGTCACGTGAGGCTTTTTGCGAGAAGTGACGGAACCGAACAGCTTCTTGATGCCCGCCTCTGTCGGATATTGTGCACTGGGACTCGGTGGGCTACAACTTTGTTCTAAATTGGATCGAGCACGGCTAAATTACATTACGAGATCGGGGGTCATGAAGGATTACGTATTCTTCTCATCATCTCATCAGGGCCCTAGGGTTAAACCCATCCGGAACAGCCTTGCGGCACCGTCTAGATGGGCGCCCAAACGAATCTGGACGCGCCGTCGCACCAGGAAACTCCCATCAAAGGGTGTCAGCCGTCAGGGGAAAGGGCAGCGCGAGATTCGGCGAACAGGGAGTCGCGCATGGCCCGAATCACGATCCTGGAAACGGCCCTAGCGTTAAACCCATCCGGAACAGCCTTGCGGCACCGTCTAGATGGGCGCCCAAACGAATCTGGACGCGCCGTCGCACCAGGAGACTCCCATCAAGGGTGCCAGCCGTCATTGGAAAGGGCAGCGCGAGATTCGGTGAACAGGGAGTCGCGCATGGCCCGAATCACGATCCTGGAAACGGTACTAGGGTTAAACCCATCCGGAACAGCCTTGCGGCACCGTCCAGATGGGCGCCCAAACGAATCTGGACGCGCCGTCGCACCAGGAGACTCCCATCAAATGTGCCAGCCGTCAGGGGAAAGGGCAGCGCGAGATTCGGTGAACAGGGAGTCGCGCATGGCCCGAATCACGATCCTGGAAACGGTACTAGGGTTAAACCCATCCGGAACAGCCTTGCGGCACCGTCCAGATGGGCGCCCAAACGAATCTGGACGCGCCGTCGCACCAGGAGACTCCCATCAAGGGTGTCAGCCGTCAGGGGAAAGGGCAGCGTGAGATTCGGCGAACAGGGAGTCGCGCATGGCCCGAATCACGATCCTGGAAACGGTACTAGGGTAAAACCCATCCGGAACAGCCTTGCAGCACCGTCCAGATGGGCGCCCAAACGAATCTGGACGCGCCGTCGCACCAGGAGACTCCCATCAAATGTGTCAGCCGTCAGGGGAAAGGGCAGCGTGAGATTCGGCGAACAGGGAGTCGCGCATGGCCCGAATCACGATCCTGGAAACGGTACTAGGGTTAAACCCATCCGGAACAGCCTTGCAGCACCGTCCAGATGGGCGCCCAAACGAATCTGGACGCGCCGTCGCACCAGGAGACTCCCATCAAGGGTGTCAGCCGTCAGGGGAAAGGGCAGCGTGAGATTCGGCGAACAGGGAGTCGCGCATGGCCCGAATCACAATCCTGGAAACGGCCCTAGGGTTAAACCCATCCGGAACAGCCCTGCGGCACCGTCTAGATGGGCGCCCAAACGAATCTGGACGCGCCGTCGCACCAGGAGACTCCCATCAAGGGTGTCAGCCGTCAGGGGAAAGGGCAGCGTGAGATTCGGCGAACAGGGAGTCGCGCATGGCCCGAATCACGATCCTGGAAACGGTACTAGGGTTAAACCCATCCGGAACAGCCTTGCAGCACCGTCCAGATGGGCGCCCAAACGAATCTGGACGCGCCGTCGCACCAGGAGACTCCCATCAAGGGTGTCAGCCGTCAGGGGAAAGGGCAGCGTGGGATTCGGCGAACAGGGAGTCGCGCATGGCCCGAATCACGATCCTGGAAACGGTACTAGGGTTAAACCCATCCGGAACAGCCTTGCAGCACCGTCCAGATGGGCGCCCAAACGAATCTGGACGCGCCGTCGCACCAGGAGATTCCCATCAAATGTGCCAGCCGTCGCATGACGGCGAGAGGGCTCATTGTTATTCAGTACGGAAGCACGTTTGCCGCATGCTTCTGATTTCTCAAGCGTCCTTGACTCTTGTCTATTATCATTATACCTACATACCACATATTACTGCTTTCACGTTCTTGTGCCATCATGCACATTGCTATCCTTGACCGCTGGAGGCTGGACCAAGTTGACCCTGCCTTATACGTACCATACGCTCATCCCATGGACGCTCTCATGAACTGTAAAACAATTATTAAGTAGAGACTGTCCGGTTGCCTTGTCTCTTCGCGTTTTGGCAGCTCTTGAGGCTGGCTTCGCAAGCGACAGAATGCGACAGACCGATAACATGGCTTACATATTGGGCCGAGATTACGCATGCTGGTGAGAATAGAGTGAGCTTGGTTGACTCGTGGACTCGCCAGCGTGGCCTGCAATCGTCATTTGCCGTTGTGAACAACCGCATTCTGCAACATAACATCGTGTGTGTCTTACCATCTGTCTTCCCATTACAGGAGAAGCGTGGCCAACGAGGCACTTGCTGAAGTGCCTGCTGAGCTCCGCTGGTGGAGCCGGTGGAGCACAGCAGCTGTGTGGCGAGAGACTAAGCAAAGCGGCCAGTTGGTGCATAACCGTAATTGCGCGGCGGGGGGCGAGGGGGCAAGGCAGCTGTCCGGACGAGGGAAGTCCACGTAGCGTGTGGGGGCCTGGCACCGCGTGTGGGGGCCTGAGACCGCGTGTGGGGGCCTGAGACCGCGTGTGGGGGCCTGGCACAGCGTAAAAGGGGCCTGAGACCGCGTGTGGGGGCCTGGCACCGCGTGTGGGGGCCTGAGACCGCGTGTTGGGGCCTGGCACAGCGTAAAGGGGGCCTGAGACCGCGTGTGGGGGCTGAGACCGCGCGTGGGGGAGACCGCGTGTAGGGGCCTGAGACATGAGCCGCTGGAGCTCGCTGACAACCTGGGTGACGACAGCTTTGGAAGGGCAGGGCTCGGCGTCGGCGGCTTGCTTGTGGCACCAAACGGCCCAGAGCCAGGTGGCCCGAAGAGCGGTCCAGAGGGTTTGGAGAACCAGGCTGGTAGGGTACTGGCCCCAGGCGGCGGCCCTGTCTCCCAGGTTTCGGCTTGCAATTTGCGCATGCGGGAATGTAGTACAATAACTGCCAGTACGGCCTGCTTTGGGTGCGGGCGTGCTTTTGCTTGCGGGCCATTAGGGTTGCTTTCAGGCCTGTATGTTGCAACATCCCGGACTGTCTCTGGGCACTCATGCACATTACTACATACATGGGTGGATTGAGAATGTTGTCGGGCTATGCCAAGGAGAGTTTGCCGTGGGGCTTTGTTGCCGTCGCGTATGGAGACTGTCTCTGCTAACTGACTGTAAAACAGTAAGCCAGTTTCTTGACTCCGGAGGGGGCGTCCTGTCCTTCGCGTATGGGAGGTGGAATGAGAGCCGTGCCGCAAGGAGCACTGCGCGAGAGTGCCTCTAGGGCGTGCTACCACCCAACGGGGCCAGGCGGGCAGAAAACCGTCATTGGCATGTAACAATTTGGGCCTCGCGGATCGTGTCTGATTGCCAACGGCAGATCGCGCTTTTCAACATGCTCTGGGCCCCGCAGCTCCGCATTTGTGCTGTATGTACAGTGGGTGACAGACCGCATGACTGATCATGAGCCGCCAGTAATAGTGATGACGGTTATGTTACAATTTCCAGCGAGCTCGTGTTCGCCAGTGCTATGAAGATACGAGCTGTTACGATGTCCGGCAGGATCCAACGAATTCGTAATATCCAGTGGCGTTTATCTCACCCCTATCCTTCTTCAATCGTTTCCGTTGTGTCTCCTTATCATGATTGGTATTCTGTGTGCTGCTTGGTTACGGTCAATGAGCCTCCTGGCTCGTCCATACCAGCTCGCTTGCTTGAATTTAATATATTCATCAACATCTACGATGAAACATACATTTCGCATTTGCAACATAATCTGCAATTAAGGAGGCTATCCATAAAGGTGCAGGTCGATGACGAGGCAGGTCGAAGCGTTGCACGGATTAACAAAGACGCGAAAGTCAGCGTTGCCCAAATACACCCCAAGAGTTAAGTCGCAATTATTAAGAGCAAGGAAGGCCTGTCCCTGCACCCCCGTCCTGGGGTCAGGGCGCGCCTTGGCCGAGGCGCGCCCTGAGCCCTGATTTGGGGCGGGCCGACCCGGACGCCTGCAGGTCCCAGGGTCAGCCACCAGATATTCAAAAGAAGCAAATACCGCTACCAAAACAGCCTTAATATAGGACAAGACGTGCCCCCCTGCGTCCCGGTTGCGGGGGTCAGGGCGCGCCCTGGCCGAGGCGCGCCCTGAGCCCTGATTTGGGGCGGGCCGACCGGACGCCTGCAGGTCGCAGGGTCAGCCACCAGATAATCAAAATAAACAAAAACCGCTACTAGGACAGTCTGTAGTTACAGACCAGACGCGTCCGCCTGCATCCCGGTTTCGGGGGTCAGGGCGCGCCCTGGCCGAGGCGCGCCCTGACCCCCAAAAAGACGTATTTTCTCAGGGCGCGCCCTGAGCCCTGATCTGTGGCCGCTGCCTTACTGCTTCCATGGCTGGCGAGCACCGACGACCGGCCTGCCCAATTTCCTGTGGTAACGCAGACAGCTCGCCGGATGCATCTATTCAAAATATGTATCGAAGGCTATAGCCCGGGGCGCAATGCTATCTCCCGGTGTTAGCTAGGTGCGGGAGCAGCACTTCCATGGCTGGCGAGCACCGACGACCAGTCCTTCCCATTTCCTGCGGTAACGCAGACAGCTCGCCGGATACATCTGTTCGAATTATGTATGGTAGACGATAGCCCCGGGCGCATGATGACCTACTGGTCTTAGAAGCGGGAGCAGCACTTGCATTGCCAGCGAGCACCGACGACCGGCCTGCCCAAGAGTCTGCGGTACCAGTTAAGCTCTCCGGATACATCTATTCCAAATATGTATCGTAGGCTATAGACGCGGCCGCATTGCTGTCTCCCGGTGTTAGGTGCGGGCGCAGCACTTCCATGGCTGGCGAGCACCGACGACCAGCCCTCCCCATTTCCTGCGGTAACGCAGACAGCTCGCCGGATACATCTTTAAAGTATTCATTTGAGAGTATGGAAACGCGCGCATTGTGACTTCCCTGTGTTATGCTCGCGAGCGCGGCGGCTTCCATGGCCAGCGAGCAGGGACGACCGGTCCGGCCGATTTCCTGCAGTAACGCATAAAGCCGCCGGATACATCTTTATAGAATAAGCAAAGAAACCTTCTTCGGCGGGCGCATTTCGGAGGCACAGTCATATTCTGGATTACTTGCTTGTACGCAATGCTCGGCAAGCTTCTTTCCGAATTCTACGGCGAATTAAGACGCTCCTTGACTTTATTAAAACATGGAGTAAATAGCTTTTCAGCAAATTCATTTATTTCCGCTAGCACCGTGTGGTTCGGAAGCATACTAAAGTGCAGTGCATGGCCTTGCATCGACGGAAGATCGCCATGCTCGCTACTTGATTCAATAGAACATAATTAACTACATATATCGGCGCCATGAGCATGGAGATCTGCTGTCTGATGCTCGCTACCGGCTAGTCCGGTAATTAGCGAGCATGCTCGGAGCACGGTTGTCCGGTCGGGTCGCTTACTGGGTTACTAGGTATTGTTGTGGTTGTGAGAGAAGGATTGGTTTGCCGTCTGGGGATGTGAGCGCAAGGAAGGGAGTGGCTGGGAGGATGAGGGTTTCCTCGGGGTATGTCGCAGGCCGGCAGGTGTTGTTAAAATCGGCAGCCAGCTGCGTGTCGATACTGGCTCCAGAGCTGAACGCGCTCAAGCCCAAGAGACAGGACACAAGTCTCAAGCAAGCAACGTTTGTTACAATCAGCTCATAGTTCTCATAAGATCACTTGGATCAACACATAAGTGACTTAGACGAGGAAACAACCTCGCCAAATATACTCAGCACAACCAAAGCCGTACGGGCGGGCGCACACAGGCGCACATAAAGGCAGTTGCCAGGCAGCTCCGAACACCAAAATAGGCACATGCCTTGGGTCAGCCTATACCAACGATACGGACACTGTGCACTCCGAGAAAACGCCCAGACAGTTAGGTAGAGAAGTCTGGCCGAAAATCAACACTCCCACGCGGACAGACTTCATCAGGCAGATGCTCAAACGAATCCGCCCATGGTAAGTACGAAAGACAATCGTACACGAAACAGTTAGCAAGACACGCACGGCCACTCCAGCGGTGGTGGCCTGTGTTCAGCTCCCACGTAAAGCCGCAAACTCATCACAGCAAGGCGCAGGCAAGCGAAAGCCAACGCACAAATAAGCAGCTCCCACACACAAACAGTTCACAGAACAAAACTTCGAAGACAGGCAACAGCAAGCCAGCCAAGCTGCTCCCACGCAGACAATAGAAACAGAAGACGCCGCGCGTGGCCAAACTCGAGTGGTCCGCAGGGCATACGCCGGGGACGATACGAACTTACCAGCACCCCCAGATGGTGACAATGAGGCGCTTTGGCTGGTAACAGGGAAACCTCGCAATTCCCCCCGGGAGGTCCTGGGATCGACCCCAGCCACTGGCAAGTTGTCATCAGGGGTGTGACGAGAAAGAGGGTGCCCAGAAGGGCTCACAGAACCCCCCACCAAACAGCAACGAACCAAAGAGGCAACAAGGACAACACAACGCAAAGAAAAAAAAGAAGCAGGACAACACCCAACCACAGAAGCCAAAAGCACAGAAACAAGAGACCCAGGAGCAACGGCAACGCTCAACAGGAGGCGGACAAAACAGACCGGTGTCATCGTCGTCGTCGTCCCCACGCTTGCCAATGGCCCTGTAGGCGGGCGACCGGCGCAGCGCAAGTGTCACCTCCTTGTCCAGCGCCGAGAAGAACATGCTGGACTCCATGTGCACCTTGCTGTGCGCCAGGCGGGAGAGGAGACCCCAGATTGACTCTGGCTGGAACATAGCCCATGCAAAGAGGGCACTGGACCACCACGGTCACCAGCACGGATCACCCCAAGTCCCTAAACCCTAACGACCACTACAACAAGGTCAATCTAACCATGGTCACTCGACGACCTCGTCTTCAAGACGCAAAAGCTCGTACAGCAAAAGGACGCCATACTCACCACCAATCAGCGTAAGGGCAAACCAAGGCCGCAATGCCGAAACATCAAACGCAGCACTCATTCAAGCAATGCCGCAAGCAAAGTGCAGTGCAAAACCTATCCAGGGCCGCACCTGCCAAGATGGTTCGCACTCCAAGCAATACCATCATCAACACGGCTCATGGTCATAACAGGCCACGACATCTCGAAAACGTACACGCGGCGCACACTCCAAGCGAAGCCGCAGAAAAACATCACGCACGGTGAAAAAAAAGGGCCACCCCATGGCCACAACAGCCGACAAGCGCAAAAGCGGCGCGCACCTCAGGCGAAGCCGCAACTGGCAAGTAACACGGTGAGAAGGGCCGTTCCAGAGCCACAACTGCCGTACAACCCAAACGTGGCGCGCAAGCCAAGCAAAGCCACAACCAGAAACGGAGCAAGGGCAATTATTCCAAACCGCAAATGCCGCAAACTCAAACGTGGCGCGCAATCCAAGCAATGCCACAGCAAAACGCAGCGCATATAAGGGCCACTCCAGGCCACAACATACAGCTGCCAAACCATCAAGTAGGCATGGCTCGCACTGCAAGCGAAGCCACAAACAGCAACACGGCGCAAAGGTCGATCGACGACCACAAATGCCGCAATATTCGAGCCGTCAGCCTCAAGCCGACATACGTGCACCAAAAGCACACACAGCCGGTTGTGAAGTCCTTTGGGCACGTCTGAGTCTTGCTTCGGGAAGTGTGCTCCTGGGTGCATGCTACCTGGCCCCGGAGACATCCAGGGTATACACGGCTGGAGGCGGTACGCATACACAGCGCGTGGCGGCGGCGGAGTCCGCTTTTACGAGAATACAACAGAGCATCCTGGAGCTTAGGGAGCCGGGAGAGGACGTGTTGCTAGCCGGTGATCTGAATGCACGGCTGTCCAGTCCGCACCACACAAAGCACCCGTCCACACCTGCCGATCTGCCCGCGCATATCTGCGACGTACCAGAAGTGGATCAATTATCGGCTCTACAGGAGTTCCTAGACGTGCCAGGTGGGGTTAACCTTCAGGATTACAACGGGATCCGAGGACGTAGAAGTGAGGACACGATCTGCAACTTTGCTGGACAGCAGTTGGGCGCTATGTGTCGATCTCAAGGGCTGCTAGTTTTGAACGGTCGAGTGGCGGGCGATTTGCAGGGCCGCCTGACTTTTCCCAAGGGAGAAGCGGGCGGGAGTATGATCGATTTGTTCTTGTCAACACCCCGACTCCTTCGGCACGCGGTCTGGTTGAGGGTTGGAGAGTTGCTCACCCCTGATGGGTGGGAGCCGACCGACCACCGCCCGGTTACACTTGTACTTGGGGTACAGGCTGCTGGTGTGGACAAGCTAAATGCTCCCGCGGGGGTCGGAAGAAGAAAGCGACCTTTGATATTAACCGTTACCGCGATTACGCTGCTCATTTCTCCGAGGGGTCACATGCTATGACGGTGTTGAACGGTATAGCCGAGGATTTGCGTAATGGCGTTTGTGACAGCACTGTAGCGGTGGACCGCATAGGGTCTCTTCTGCGCAGAGTGATGGTTCGAGTTTTTGTGCCGAGCCCAACTGAGGGAGTGCAGCCCGGTGGAGGTGCGATCTGGTGGAATACGGAGTGTCAGCAGGCCCGACAGCATATGATAGACTGTCGACGTCAGTTAGGTCCGGGACGAGTGGAGAACAAGTCCGGCCCGCTCTGGAACGCGTTCTGCCAGGCACGCTGTGCCCTGAATCGTGCAAAACGTCACGCCCGGGCCGCTTATGACACGGAGAGGATGCGAGAGTTCGTGGCTAGCTGTAGGCATGATCAACGCGCCTTATGGCGCGCTTTGGGCGGGAAGCTTAGGGAGCGTTGTGCTATTGACGACATCAATGCATTTCGGGATCATTTTGCTTCATTGCTGAATGCAGGAGTTGGAGAGACGGGCGTTGGAAAAGCGCACGATATCCTCAATTACATATCTTTCTTTGGTGCGAGACTTGGGGAGGGGGCCTGGCGTGCTTGTCGAACTGTTTTGGATAGAAAAGAACGTGCGGCTAGCATACTAGACGAGCCTTTCACACTAGAGGAGGTGACGCGCGCTGTAGCTACGTTACCTAATGGTAAGGCGCCCGGGCTAGAGCTGTCACCGTCAGAGTGTTACCGGTACGCGCGGTTACCACGTGTTGACGATCAAGGCAGATTAGGCCAAGAAGTTAACTGCATTGTCCCGGCACTACACGTGTTGCTTGAGCATATCAGAGCTACGGGGAATTTTCCTCGACAGTTCACCACCACTGTCATGACACCATTATTGAAAAAAGGTGATCCTAAGGTGGTTGGGAACTATCGAGGCATTGCAGTGGGTGGAGCGCTTGCAAAGTGCTACGCGTCACTGCTTCTCCATCGGCTGATGGTAGCCGCGGAGCAGTTGGCTCTGCGCCACCCATGTCAGGCAGGTTTTCGGCGGGGCTTCGGGACCGCCCACCACCTTTTCGTGAAGCAACATCTCACCATGCGTCACCGGCGTGCAGGGCAACCCCCGCTAATCATTGTGCAAATCGATTTTGAGAAGGCGTTCGATAGGGTGCCGCGCGAGCACATGTGGCTTCGTTTGCAAGAGCGAGGTGTTGGTGGACCCATGTTGGAGGCCCTAAAAAGAGCGTATGAGAAGGTGTGCATGGTCATGAAGGTTAATGGGAAAGTCGGCGGGGATTTTGAGTCGAAGCAGGGAGTGAAACAAGGTTGCCCTCTGTCGACAGAACTGTTCGGCCTTTTCATTGAGACGCTGGCGGACTTGATTGACGTGCACGACCTGGTGGTCGCCAGAGCGCGGAAGCACGAGGTACCCCTGGTGGGTGGCAAGCGCGTTTCCATCCTGCTTTATGCAGATGATGTGAGTCTATTGGCGACGTCCGTGGAACGTATGGCGGAACTGCTGGGCCTTGTGGACCAATTTTGTGAGGCTTTTGGAATGCGGCCTAATGTAGCGAAATGTGAGCGTTTAGTTTTTGCATGCGATGAGTCCCGGCGTACAGAGGTTAGTTCAGCCTGCGAGCAGCTACGGCTTTCCGGGCAAGTAGTACCAGCCAAGGACAGCGCGCGTTATCTCGGCCTGGTGTATGGGCCCTCGCGGCCTTTCAGTGCCTGCCGACAGCAGTTGAACGATACCGGCCGGGCCGCTATGTTCTCTTTGAGCTCCAAATTGGATAAGCTGAAGCTTTTCGCCCCCGACGTGCGAATGAGGTGTTTTGCCACTCAAGTTCGAGCGATTTTGCTGTATGGTTGTCAGGCTTGGGGCCCTTTTGCGTTGACAGAGGTTTTGAACAGGGTGGGGAGACGACGCGATGCGAACAACCTGGCAGAAGGACTTTTTGAAGCATGCCTACACGATGATGCAGTCCAGCTGCAGATTGCGTTCATGCGACAAATTGTGGGGGCTGCTCGCCCAGCCCACCGCCTTCTCTTCGCAGAATTGGCCGAGCTTCCCCTGCATTACTATTTGGTGAAGCAAGTGGTTCGCTTTTGGAACCGCCTGCAGACGCAGAAGGGCACGGTCGCACACGCAGTCCTATGTCAGGAGGTTATCGATGCACTCACCGATCCTGAACGGGGCGGTTGGGGAGCCTCGTTCTTACGTTTAATGTCGTACTTAGAGTGTGATATTTGGAGCGGGCTGCCTCACGATGCAGAAGATGTTGAACAGCGAGTTGAGTGGTTGCTGTCCAAACCTCTTCCCGAGGCTCAGATTGTGACGGCGATGAGGGAACGACTAATGAGCGGTTGGGAACATGTGCGCCTCGATGTCGAGCCAGACAATTACCCATCAGACGGGAAACAGCCGGGGATCCATATGTCGAAGTACAAGCATTGGATGGGCCTGTCGTTTATGGGTGCGGCGGCCGTTATGTGGCAACCGCACGCTACAGTTTTTATCCCCCGTTCTGCGCACCGGAAGCTAATGCAATTCAGGCTTTGTTGTTGGGCACTTGAGTCTAACAGGGCGCGGAGGGGTAGGCACCATGTCCCTAGAGGACAACGGGTCTGCCGTTGCTGCCGCTCTGAAGACCAGATTGAAGATGAGAAGCATGTTCTACTCGACTGCCCGGCTTACGATGCAATACGCGCTGAGGAAGGGTTTCACCGCCCTAATACGATGAGGGAGGCGATTGCCTGGGATCCGGCTCGTTTGGCAAAGATGTTGGAGCGCATGTGGGCTCACCGTAATTCTATCGTGCCCTTTGGGCGCTAGTCTCGTCGACTCCTGTTAATGCGGTATTGCAAACCAGTGCTTTTGGGCGTTTTGTTTGCCCTTGGGCCTCCGGCTCGTATGGGTATGTGCAGGTATGGGGTTACGCACCCCCAACCATGTAACACAACAACAACAACACACGGCGGGGCCCTACAATTTCCGCCAAACGGTGGAGCTCACATCGCGTAGGATACCATACCTAACGCAGAGAGCAACGAAGCCTTCATTGGCAACTCTTCATTCACTGGGAGCTACGCATCACTCCCTACACATCACTCTTATCTGAAGCCGCAACGACTCAAGCAAAGGCACCCTCAGCCCTTACTACCTTCATCCGACGCGAGACTCATACCTCATCAGACACAACCGACGGCACGCCTCCACGGCCATGGAACACCACTTCACTGCGCCCTTGCACACCTGCAAGATAGACTCAAGGGTTTCGCCATACCCAGAGAGCATCACGACAGCAGTTCAATGCAAACAGCCTCAGGTACGAGATCCACAGGTCCGGACATGCAAGCTCATCAGGCAAAGCAATCGCAGTACGCGTACGCATACGGCATTCGGCACACACCTTCCAATAACAAGCGCTCCAAACGCAACGGCAAGGGTGGTCCAGCCAAACCGCTCGTCAACGCGACCAAGCAAGCCCCTTCAAGCATCACAGCATCATCCATCCCGCAGATAGATTCTCTCCCTCTTGATTCATCACAACAGCGCACGAATAAGCAAGGACAACCCAAGCCCCTACCACTTAAGCGCATAGGAACACCTCACAGCCAATTACACGGCGCGAACTCAGAAAACGGACAACCTCAGTCCTTACCTAGCAGCATCCCGACAGCAGGCGAAACCGTACGGAATTACGCAAACGCCACCTGCAAACATCTCGGGGTTCCAAACGGTCCAGAAAGCACAGACGAGCGACAGATAGATCCGAAACAGGATGCCAACGGCAGCGAACAATCTCACCAGGCACGGGGTCGTCGTCACGGGCAGTTCCGGACATGCAAGCTCAACGGGCAACGCATACGCAGCTTCACGCGCAGCAAACGTGTTCCGCTATAAGCGCATCGATCGCAACGGCAAGCAAGGTCCAACCGCTCAGGATCGCAGACCAACCTTTAAGAGCATAGACAAGCTCAGGCTAAAAAAGGTCGCATCCAGCATACGGCAAAAGGTACACTGCTTCCGCTATTAAGCGCCGCGAACGCAATCGGAAACGAGGTCTGATAGATCGCAATATACTGCTTGTTGCAAATAACCCTTCAGAGCTATCGAAGCACGTTCAACCGGGTTCATTCCCTTCATCCCCTTCCTCGAATCGAGCCGCTGTCCCGCAACAGGCACATTCTATCCGTTCATGTCGCCATTATCCCACAAATAAGACAGATCTAATCTAAACTTTGTCACTGCACAGAATACCGAAGAGACTGGCAAACAACCTGGAAAAACGCAGTCCGACGCGCTAATCCCAACCAACCATAAAAGGTAGGCGGGCGACGACCATCTCAGGTGTCGGTCTTCTTGAAATACTTGCGAATGCATTGGAACTCATCCATACGCTTAATCGCCAGAACGCGCAAGTAAAGCGGCAAGTAATGATGATGTACAGCATCCCAGAGATCCTTAGCTGTCTTGGTCCCAGCGATGAAGAACTCGCGCTCAGGGACGCTCAGACTCAGGATGATCATCAGACGTCGGGCAAGAGCATCCTTCTTCAAAAGTTCCGAAGTATCTCCGGAAAATGAGCTGCAAATAGCATCCTCACAGTTGAAGCGAATCAAGCACAAACGAGTGGAAAGCGACCACTTGTTGAAGTTGCAGACCGACGGGAGCTCCATCGCGATATTATTGCAACAATATACGGCTCCACAGCCGCCAAAAAATCATCAACTCATGATGAAGCTGAAAACATGCCACCGCGCTCAGGCGGGGCTCATAACCTGTTGAAATCGGCAGCCAGCTGCGTGTCGATACTGGCTCCAGAGCTGAACGCGCTCAAGCCCAACTGTCTCTTGGGCAAACTGGCAGTTTGCGGTAAGCACGGTGACCCGTACATGACCCGTGCTCGAGCAAGGGTAAAAATAATGTACGGTGAACCGTGACTTACCCCTTGCTCGAGCACGGGTACACAATTTTTGTTCTTTTTGAGACAGCACAAGTGCCAATATAAAAATATTTCAATTTTATATTATTGGGGACGTTTGGGGCAGATAAGGACACAAGGGTGGGACAAACAACCCGGCCCCACGGCGGCCTGAGCACGGGGCCGTGCGCGACCCTTGCTCAGGGTGTCGCGGCCGCCATCTAGGCCCCCGACGCGCCGCTCGGCCCCGGCAACAGGTGCAAATGCACTCCCCCGCCCCTGCGCACCCGTACAGTGCATAGCCGCGCCCAGGCGACCCCGGCGTGGGAGCACTGAGTCCCTGCCGTACACTTGGCACACCTTGCGTTCGCAGCCCTTGCTCAGGACCGGCGCGGCCACGGAGCCCCCGCCTAAAACCCAAGACTAGAGACAGGACACAAGTCTCAAGCAAGCAACGTTTGTTACAATCAGCTCATAGTTCTCATAAGATCACTTGGATCAACACATAAGTGACTTAGACGAGGAAACAACCTCGCCAAATATACTCAGCACAACCAATGTAAGCTAGTAGTCTAGTAAGTCTAGCTACCCACAGTAAGCGACCCGACCGGACAACCGTGCTCCGAGCATGCTCGCTAATTACCGGACTAGCCGGCAGCGAGCATCGGACAGCAGATCTCCATGCTCATGGCGCCAATATATGTAGTTAATTATGTTCTATTGAATCAAGTAGCGAGCATGGCGATCTTCCGTCGATGCAAGGCCATGCACTGCACTTTAGTATGCTTCCGAACCACACGCCCTATGGCATTCATACCCAGGGTAAACGGGGGGTAACCCCTGGGTACCTCCCTATGGGGCTGGGTGGGTAAACGTATCCCAGGGTAACCCCACGGTAATTCCTCACATGTAAAATCTGTTAATTTATGTGCGTGAAGCCCATGGTCGCCTAGTCCTTCATCTGTTGTAGAAGGAGGTGGCGAACTGTTTGCGCTGAAGGCCAATTCGTTTGACTGTCCAACAGTCCAAGTTGTACAATTTCGCTCCATCATGGCGGCCAGAACGCAAACAGTGTTGCTGATTGTTCTCGTACTACTGCAAATGAGTTACTTCCTATCACCTCAACTTAGGGCAAATATTGCTGTAATTGACTAGTGACAACTGAAACGAAACGGAAGCCATGCGCAAACTAAGTGAATTGTTATAAATATTAAAGTCGAGAGCTTTGTAGTGTAAACGATTGCGACGGCCCAACCCTTTCTCCACCCAGCACCGCGTAGGATGTATCCAGGAGGACGGAGGCTATCATGGGGGCGGGGCAAGCGGATGCTTTCAACCTTCATGGCACTGCGCTTCAGCCACCGCGTGCCTTTTGTTGCCGGTCTGGTTGGCGGCGTCTGGCTGCGCGCCGGTTGCTGGTACCGTTCCCAACGTTGGCTTGCTGGCCCCGCAGGCCGTGTTTGCGTGTGGAAGGTAAGCAAGGCAGGCATGCAACGGGTTCCCGTCAGGCTGGCGCGTCCTGGCAAAGTAGCATTCAGGTGAGGCAGCCATGGGGTCGGGCTCAGGGAGGGTGCTTGCGGGGGGTGTAGGGACACTCAGGTTGCTTTACTAGACACAAATCGAACGGAGAGGCCGCGCTAGCAGCCGCTGCTATCATGGGCGGGGCGACGTGTGCCTTGTGTTGCCGGGCTGGTTGGCGGCGTCTAACTGCGCGCCGGTTGCTGGTACCGCTCCCAACGTTGGCTGGCTGGCGCCGCAGGCCGTGTTTGCGTGTGGAAGGTAAGCAAGGCAGGCATGCAACGGGTTCCCGTCAGGCTGGCGCGTCCTGGCAAAGTAGCATTCAGGTGAGGCAGCCATGGGGTCGGGCTCAGGGAGGGTGCTTGCGGGGGGGTGTAGGGACACTCAGGTTGCTTTACTAGACACAAATCGAACGGAGAGGCCGCGCTAGCAGGCGCTGCTATCATGGGCTGGGCGACGTGTGCCTTGTGTTGCCGGGCTGGTTGGCGGCGTCTAACTGCGCACCGGTTGCTGGTACCGTTCCCAACGTTGGCTTGCTGGCGCCGCAGGCCGTGTTTGCGTGTGGAAGCAAGGCGGGCGTGCAACGGGTTCCCGCCGGGCTGGCGCGGCGAAGTAGCATTATTCAGGTGAGGCAGCCGTGGGATCAGGCTCAGGGAGGGTGCGTGCCGGGGTGTGACGGGACGCTCGGGTTGCTTTACTAGACACAAATCAAACGGGGTAAACGGGGAGGCCGCCCTTGCAGCCGCTGGTTTCTAGTGCCGTTCCCAACTTTGGCTGGCTGGCCCCGCATGCAGGCCATGTTTGCGTGTGGAATCTATACTTGATAGATTCATGCATGTGCAGCGGTGGTTCTCACCACCATGTCATACACTGGATTGGCTGTGTGTCAGCGTGTGACAGCGGTGGAGCATGATAACAGACGGCGGGCTGGGGAAGCAACGCCAATTACGGTGCCCATCATGGGCGGGGTAAGGTGGATGTACTTCGTAGATTTGTGCTCTGACCAGGGCGGGCTGGTGAGGGCCGATGCGTGCTCAGGGCGGGGCGGGCTGGTGAGGGCCGATGCGTGCTCAGGGCGGGGCGAGCTGGGGAAGGGGAATGCGTGCTCAGGGCGGGGCAGGCTGGTGAGGGCCGATGCGTGCTCAGGGCGGGGCGGGCTGGTCAGGGCCGATGCGTGCTCAGGGCGGGGCGAGCTGGTGAGGGCCGATGCGTGCTCAGGGCGGGGCAGGCTGGTGAGGGCCGATGCATGCTCAGGGCGGGGCGAGCTGGTGAGGGCCGATGCGTGCTCAGGGCGGGGCGGGCTGGTGAGGGCCGATGCGTGCTTAGGGCGGGGCGGGCTGGTGAGGGCCGATGTGTGCTCAGGGCGGGGCAGGATGGTGAGGGCCGATGCGTATTCAGGGCGGGGCGGGCTGGTGAGGGCCGATGCGTGCACAGGGCGGGGCGAGCTGGTGAGGGCCGATGCGTGCTCAGGGCGGTGAGGGCCGATGCGTGCTCAGGGCGGGGCGAGCTGGGGAAGGGGAATGCGTGCTCAGGGCGGGGCAGGCTGGTGAGGGCCGATGCGTGCTCAGGGCGGGGCAGGCTGGTGAGGGCCGATGCGTGCTCAGGGCGGGGCAGGCTGGTGAGG
The DNA here is from genome assembly GCA_003117195.1 of Eudorina sp. 2006-703-Eu-15. Taxonomy (NCBI): domain Eukaryota; kingdom Viridiplantae; phylum Chlorophyta; class Chlorophyceae; order Chlamydomonadales; family Volvocaceae; genus Eudorina; species Eudorina sp. 2006-703-Eu-15. The sequence goes on from BDSI01000091.1 coordinate 403,688, forward strand.
GCCGATGCGTGCTCATGGCAGGGAAGGCTGGTCAGGGCCGATGCGTGCTCAGGGTGGGGCAGGCTGGTGAGGGCCGATGTGTGCTTAGGGCGGGGCGGGCTGGTGAGGGCCAATGCATGCTCAGGTCGGGGCGAGCTGGTGAGGGCGGATGCGTGCTCAGGGCGGGGCGGGCTGGTGAGGGCCGATGCGTGCTTAGGGCGGGGCGGGCTGGTGAGGGCCGATGTGTGCTCAGGGCGGGGCAGGCTGGTGAGGGCCGATGCGTGCTTAGGGCGGGGCGGGCTGGTGAGGGCCAATGCATGCTCAGGTCGGGGCGAGCTGGTGAGGGCCGATGCGTGCACAGGGCGGGGCGGGCTGGTGAGGGCCGATGCGTGCTTAGGGCGGGGCGGGCTGGTGAGGGCCGATGTGTGCTCAGGGCGGGGCAGGCTGGTGAGGGCCGATGCGTGTTCAGGGCGGGGCGGGCTGGTGAGGGCCGATGCGTGCACAGGGCGGGGCGAGCTGGTGAGGGCCGATGCGTGCTCAGGGCGGTGAGGGCCGATGCGTGCTCAGGGCGGGGCGCGCTGGTCAGGGCCGATGCGTGCTCAGGGCGGGGCGGGCTGGTGAGGGCCGATGCGTGCTCATGGCAGGGAAGGCTGGTCAGGGCCGATGCGTGCTCAGGGTGGGGCAGGCTGGTGAGGGCCGATGCGTGCTTAGGGCGGGGCGGGCTGGTGAGGGCCAATGCATGCTCAGGTCGGGGCGAGCTGGTGAGGGCCGATGCGTGTTCAGGGCGGGGCGGGCTGGTGAGGGCCGATGCGTGCTTAGGGCGGGGCGGGCTGGTGAGGGCCGATGCGTGCTCATGGCAGGGAAGGCTGGTCAGGGCCGATGCGTGCTCAGGGTGGGGCAGGCTGGTGAGGGCCGATGCGTGCTCAGGGCGGGGCAGGCTGGTCAGGGCTGATGCGTGCTCAGGGCGGGGCGAGCTGGTGAGGGCCGATGCGTGCTCAGGGCGGGGCGAGCTGATGAGGGCTGATGTGTGCTCAGGGCGGTGAGGGCCGATGCTTTCTCAGGGCGGGGCAGGCTGGTGAGGGCCGATGCGTGCTCATGGCAGGGCGAGCTGGTGAGGGCTGAGCGTGCTCAGGGCGGGGCGGGCTGGTGAGGGCCGATGCGTTCTCAGGGCGGGGCAGGCTGGTGAGGGCCGATGCGTGCTCAGGGCGGGGCAGGCTGGTGAGGGCCGATGCGTGCTCATGGCAGGGAAGGCTGGTCAGGGCCGATGCGTGCTCAGGGTGGGGCAGGCTGGTGAGGGCCGATGCGTGCTTAGGGCGGGGCGGGCTGGTGAGGGCCAATGCATGCTCAGGTCGGGGCGAGCTGGTGAGGGCGGATGCGTGCTCAGGGCGGGGCGGGCTGGTGAGGGCCGATGCGTGCTTAGGGCGGGGCGGGCTGGTGAGGGCCGATGTGTGCTCAGGGCGGGGCAGGCTGGTGAGGGCCGATGCGTGTTCAGGGCGGGGCGGGCTGGTGAGGGCCGATGCGTGCACAGGGCGGGGCGAGCTGGTGACGGCCGATGCGTGCTCAGGGCGGTGAGGGCCGATGCGTGCTCAGGGCGGGGCGGGCTGGTCAGGGCCGATGCGTGCTCAGGGCGGGGCGAGCTGGTGAGGGCTGATGCGTGCTCAGGGCGGGGCAGGCTGGTGAGGGCCGATGCATGCTCAGGGCGGGGCGAGCTGGTGAGGGCCGATGCGTGTTCAGGGCGGGGCGGGCTGGTGAGGGCCGATGCGTTCTTAGGGCGGGGCGGGCTGGTGAGGGCCGATGTGTGCTCAGGGCGGGGCAGGCTGGTGAGGGCCGATGCGTGTTCAGGGCGGGGCGGGCTAGTGAGGGCCGATTCGTGCTCAGGGCGGGGCAGGCTGGTGAGGGCCGATGCGTGCTCAGGGCGGGGCGAGCTGGTGAGGGCCGATGCGTGCTCAGGGCGGTGAGGGCCGATGCGTGCTCAGGGCGGGGCGAGCTGGGGAAGGGGAATGCGTGCTCAGGGCGGGGCAGGCTGGTGAGGGCCGATGCGTGCTCATGGCAGGGCAGGCTGGTCAGGGCCGATGCGTGCTCAAGGCGGGGCGGGCTGGTGAGGGCCGATGCGTGCTCAGGGCGGGGCAGGCTGGTGAGGGCCGATGCGTGCTCATGGCAGGGCAGGTTGGTGAGGGCCGATGCGTGCTTAGGGCGGGGCGGGCTGGTGAGGGCCGATGGTTTCTCAGGGCGGGGCAGGCTGGTGAGGGCCGATGCGTGCTCATGGCAGGGCGAGCTGGTGAGGGCTGAGCGTGCTGAGGGCGGGGCGGGCTGGTGAGGGCCGATGCGTTCTCAGGGCGGGGCAGGCTGGTGAGGGCCGATGCGTGTCATGGCAGGGCAGGCTGGTCAGGGCTGATGCGTGCTCAGGGCGGGGCGAGCTGGTGAGGGCCGATGCGTGCTCAGGGCGGTGAGGGTCGATGCGTGCTCAGGGCGGGGCAGGCTGGTGAGGGCCGATGCGTGCTCATGGCAGGGCAGGCTGGTCAGGGCCAATGCGTGCTCAGGGCGGGGCGAGCTGGGGAAGGGGAATGCGTGCTCAGGGCGGGGCGGACTGGTGAGAATACAGGTTAATTAAAAGTTCAGAGGGTTTAGACTAGAGGAAGACGTTGAGGCTTTAGTTCCAGTATGCGTGTTGAATACAAATGATGTACCGCGCGATATACATATCGTGCCGTACATTATCTGAGAACATTCACATTGACGCCTTCATTACCACTTCGCATTTTTGAGTTTTGGACTTTACAGCTCTTTATCACCACTCCAGTTTGGGCAGCTCATCATGGAGCATGCACGCACAGTGTGTGAGTCGCTGTCCTTGTGGAGGAATGTCTGCCTTTGCATACCAATTAACAAAATTGTTATTGCAATCTATCATTTACAGAAATTAACAATTTGGCCTTTGCGTTTTGCCTCAATGGTGTGTACGGATGTCATCCGTGTCGGGCGTCGCTGCTCGCCCTTCTCGCTTTCCCAACGTTTGTTCTCATTTGTCCAAACAGATAAAGTTTATAATAAATATGCAATGTTTTGGTAAAAATACTTAATATCTTCCTAAGCGATGTTATCCTTTGACTGGCGGAAACAATAGTCAATATTCAGCCAGGCACAGCTGACCTTTGACATTTCACCTTGCAGCCAATGTAGCAATGGAACTGATGAGAGGAATGCGTCGGTGAGGCTTCAGTCACAAAAGGCTCGCTCGCTCCACAGACGCTAACGTAGTCTGCCTCGCCAATCTCCAGCTTTTCTTCTCTGCTTATAATAGATATCAAGCATTGTGGTAAGTACTTGCCAGTTTCCTAACCAATTGCATTCGTTGACTGGCGGTAACAATAGTCAACATTCAGCGAATCACAGCTAGCCTGTGGCATTTTCACCGCACCGTGGATGTGGTAATTCTATAATCATGAAACTGGTAAGATAAGTGCGTCGTTGAGGGTCCAGTTGCAAAAGGCTCGCTTCGTTGCTCCGCAAAAGCTCACTCAGTCTGTATGTCCTGTCTGTCTGCTTCATTGCTCTATTCTCAAGTTCAAATCTACAGCAACACGTAAGTTTTGTAAATCTTGCTGCATTGTCTTGCTTTTATCTTTTGCGTCGTCAAGGCCACGATGTGTAATGCCACTTTGCACTCTTGCGCTGTGCAGGCATCATCGCTTGCTGGAGAAAGATAAGCTTATGGACTGGACCTTGTGCTTTGGCTGGACAGCGGCGGACCGGCAGGCGGGACCAGGCGCGGGCTAGCCAGCAGCAGGGGCGGGGGGCAGGCCTGCAGGCCAGAGGGGCCAGCCGACCAACTGGGCCGGCCGTGGCGGGCCAGGAGGCGTGGCCGGGCTTGCTGGGATAGGCGTGTTTGAGGGGTGAGACACACAAACAAACGTATGTACCTTTCCTCTTGGATTTGATGAAGGAGTTATTGTGGATGCATGGGGACAGCACGTAAGGTGTGTCTGAGATTCCACAGCCAGGCTTCAGGATGCTTGGTGTGTGTGGTGTAGGGACTGGACTGTTGATGTTAGTGGGGATGTGTAGGATGATAGTGCCAAATCAAGGGTGAATGCTGCATGGTGTTTGAGGACACAATCAGTGGAGAGAGGCAATCCGGACCAGCTTGAAATGTATTCTGTAAAATGACGGCCAATGCCTGGGTTACCCCCTCCGTTACCCCTGGGTAATGATGCTACCCCTACCCCTGGGTACAATTACCCACCCACCCTTGTCACGAGGGTGGGTGGGTAACCATTACCCCCACCCTCACCCCCCTGGGTAATGGTTACGAGGGGGTTACCCCCCCTATAATGTCATAGGGACGGTGCTAGCGGAAATAAATGAATTTGATGAAAAGCTATTTATTCCATGCTTTAATAAAGTCGAGGAGCGTCTTAATTCGCCGTTGAATTCGGAAAGAAGCTTGCCGAGTATTGCGTACAAGTAATCCAGAATATGACTGTGCCTCCGAAATGCGCCCGCCGAAGAAGGTTTGTTTACTTGTTGTAATTAACTGCCGGACATCCCGAGCGCTCGGGATGTCCGGCAGTTAATTACAACAATATGAGTGTCTGACGGTCGCATGTTCGAAACCCAGAGAGTCCAGCTGGCAAACATCGGGGCCACGACTGGTGAAGGGTGATGAATGGAAGCAGGCATATGGGCTGATGGGGAGTAATAACTGCGCGGATAATCGCCGGCGCCGGGGGACTGGCTGCGAGACAAGTCTCGGGGGAGGGACCTCTGAGCTCGCAGCTGGGTATGAGGGGACCTGAAGGCACTCATATTGTTGTAATTAACTGCCGGACATCCCGAGCGCTCAGGATGTCCGGCAGTTAATTACAACAATATGAGTGTCTGACGGTCGCATGTTCGAAACCCAGAGAGTCCAGCTGGCAAACATCGGGGCCACGACTGGTGAAGGGTGATGAATGGAAGCAGGCATATGGGCTGATGGGGAGTTTAACTCGGTACCGCAGGAACTTGGGCAGGCTGGTCGTCGGTGCTCGCTGGCAATGCAAGTGCTGCTCCCGCTTCTAAGACCAGTAGGTCATCATGCGCCCGGGGCTATCGTCTACCATACATACTTTGAATAGATGTATCCGGCGAGCTGTCTGCTGCGTTACCACAGGAAATGGGGTGGGCTGGTCGTCGGTGCTCGCTGGCAATGCAAGTGCTGCTCCCGCTTCTAAGACCAATAGGTCATCATGCGCCCGGGGCTATAATCTACCATACATACTTTGAACAGTTGTATCCGGTGAGCTGTATGCGTTACCGCAGGAAATGGGGTGGGCTGGTCGTCAGTGCTCGCTGGCAATGCAAGTGCTGCTCCCGCACCTAACACCGGGAGATAGCATTGCGCCCCGGGCTGTAGCCTACGATATATAATATGGATAGATGTATCCGGCGAGCTTAATTCGGTACCGCAGGAAATTGGGCAGGCCGGTCGTCGGTGCTCGCTGGCTATGCAAGTGCTGCTCCCGCACCTAACCCCGAGAGATAGCATTGCGCCCGGGGCTATAGCCAACAATACATAATTTGAATAGATGTATCCGGCGAGCTGTATTCGGTACCGTCTGTAATTTTGTAGGCCGGGTATATCCTGTAAGTCCGTGTATTACACGGTCTTGTGTCTGACACTGAGTATACACGAGAGGTGTTTACACGGCTAACACGGTAGGTGTAAACACGGCTCCGGCTTGACACGGCAGTGTAAACACGTCAACGGCTTGACACGACCATATCAACACTGCACCGGCTTGAAACGACCATATCAACACTGCACCGGCTTGAAACGACCGTATCAACACTGCACCGGATGTACATGGTTGGCATACACGATGGTTCTTGGAACAGTTTAAACCTTATCTATTGGCCGTCTTTGCCTTCCATATTAACCCTCCAGCAAACGAGGTAGGGGCCTGCTGCATGTATGCCTGGATGGACAGGGCGCGCATGAGACTTGCACGGGCTGTACCTGCTGATGATGAGCCGCCTGCCCTGCTAGTTAATTCCCCCTATCTACCTGCTGCGCGGGCTCTTATTACCTCTGGCTGTATGTGACTGGTCACCTCGAACGGGATGAGTCCCTGATAGATAGAGTTGGTGTGCGTTGGTGCGCTTGCTTGTGGAGCCTATGTATCTGGTGCGCCACCATGGTGTATGTGTGCGGACGACTCGCTTAGCAGTGTGTTGCTTGATAGTAGGCTGCACGCGGCATCAATTACCCGCGGCATGGGTATGATTGCGCCAAGGAATGTCTGCAAACGCACTGGTGTTTTACTTCACGCCAAGTCGGCAGGTGGCACACAGCTTCCTTGGCACACAGCTTCCTTAACCCAAACGGGCTGCTCAGTTCTTTTGCGTTGTAAGAATTTAATCGCAGTAAGATAAAAACACCATTTATCGTTGTGCCTACTGAAGGATTCAAGAATTGCAAAGATTTCAGATAGGTCTGCCCGCCTCTTACGCCCGCTTATTTCACCACAGTTCTTTACGACCGTGGAGGTCCAGTCTATATAGACGAACTTAGTCACGTCAAACAGGATGCATTCTGTGAGCAAGTTGTAGAACAAACCGATGCCTACGCATGCCAAAAACTCGTACGAAGGCCACTCCGGTGGCAGTACGACAAGCAAGTCAACATATGCAACCAGTGAACATTGTGATGAATAGCCCGGTCTTGCTAACTGTATCAAAAGGGCTTCTTTATAACGTTCATCAATATAGGAGAAGCCCGCATTCAATCAATACCAATATGAATGGTCCCAAAATTCTTTAAAAGACCACAGATGTTTGCAGCTTCACATTGTGACAAATGTGTAAGCACAATGAAAGAATGATCAATGCTGTTACACGGACTCTTCTCGAAGATAGGGAATTTGCCCGCGCAGGACTTCAGGAACTCCATTTGCACACGAGGAGGCAGGTATGAATCAGGCAGCCCATGTACGCAACAATGCAAGGATGGATGGGGCGCAATTGCCCTCTGAATGCTCTTGGCCGCGCCACAAGCAAACAGGGCATAGGCGGAACTAACCCTAACATGTGGACGGGTAGAGCCTTTGCTGTTGTGGGCCGTGCTGTTGTTGCAAAAGCTTTTGTTTGGCCGCGCAGCCCATCTCTCCCTCGCGCCCCACACGTCTGCCTGGCCTTGCTGCACTGATGGGCCGGTTAGCAACGCGGGAGCGACTCAGCAAGCGAGTCCGTCCGTTTGCCATGGAGGCAGCGTGGCGGGCATCCCGGACCGTACACACACAGCATGGCGGCTGGGAGCAGGGTGAGGAGCAGCAGCAACAAGCCAGCAGGTGAGGCTCGTGCCACAGCCTGAGACCGTGTGCCATGGCCTGAGACTGCGTGCCACGGCCTGAGAGCGCTCACAACGGCCTGAGACCGCGTGCCACGGCCTGAGACCGCGTGCCACGGCCTGAGACCGCGTGCCACGGCCTGAGACCGTGTGCCACGGCTTGAGACCCCTTGCCGCGGCCTGAGACCGCGTGCCACGGTCTGAGACTGGTGCTGGTTGGCGGCGTCTGTCAGTGCGCTGGTTGCCGATGGTGCCGTTTCAAACGTTGGCTGGTCCCGCCCGCAGGCCGTGTTTGCGTATGGAAGGCGGGCGTCCAACGGATTCCCGTCGGGCTGGCGCGGCCTGGCGAAGCAAGTAGCATTCAGGTGAGGCAGTCGCGGGTCTGGGCGCAGGGAGAGCGGGTGCCGGGTGTGGAGGGACCCACGGGTTGCTTTACTTCACACCAACCAAACGGGAGGCCGCCCAAGCATCTGCTGCGAGCATGGGCTAGGCAGGCGGATGCTTTGCACCTGCACGGCACTGCACTTCGGCGATTGCCTTGCGTGGCCTGAGACCGCGTGTCACCGCCTAAGACCGTGTGCCACGGCCTTAGACTGTGTGCCACGGCCTGAGACCGCGTGCCACGGCCTGAGACCGTGTGCCACGGCCTGAGCCCGCGTGCCACGGCCTGAGACCGCGAGCTGGTTGGCGGCGTCTGTCAGCGCGCTGGTTGCCGCTGGTACCGTTTCAAACGTTGGCAGGCCCCGCCCGCAGGCCGTGCTTGTCTAGGAAGGCGGGCGTTCAACGGATTCCTGTTGGGCTGGCGCGGCCCAGCGAAGCAAGTAGCATTCAGGTGAGGCAGTCGCGGGTCTGGGCGCAGGGAGGGCGGGTGACGGGGTGTGAAGGGACCCACGGGTTGCTTTACTTCACACCAACCAAACGAGGAGGCCGCCCAAGCAGCTGCTGCGAGAATGGGCTGGGCAGGCGGATGCTTTGCACCTGCACGGCACTGCACTTCGGCGATTGCCTTGCGTGGCCTTAGGCTGCGTGCCACGGCCTGAGACTGCGTGCCACGGCCTGAGACCGCGTGCCACGGCCGGAGACTGCGTGCCACGGCCTGAGACCGCGTGCCACGGCCTGAGACTGCGTGCCACGGCCTTAGACTGCGTGCCACGGCCTGAGACAGCGTGCCACGGCCTGAGACCGCGTGCCACGGCCTGAGACCGCGTGCCACGGCCTTAGACTGCGTGCCACGGCCTGAGACCGCGTGCCACGGCCTTAGGCTGCGTGCCACGGCCTGAGACCGCGTGCCACGGCCTGAGACCGCGTGCCACGGCCTGAGACCGCGTGCCACGGCCTGAGACCGCGTGCCACGGCCTGAGACTGCGTGCCACGGCCTGAGACTGCGTGCCACGGCCTGAGACTGCGTGCCACGGCCTTAGACTGCGTGCCACGGCCTTAGACTGCGTGTCACGTCCTGAGACAGCGTGCCACGGCCTGAGACCGCGTGCCACGGCCTTAGGCTGCGTGCCACGGCCTGAGACCGCGTGCCACGGCCTGAGACCGTGTGCCACGGCCTGAGCCCGTGTGCCACGGCCTGAGACCGTGTGCCACGGCCTGAGCCCGCGTGCCACGGCCTGAGACCGCGAGCTGGTTGGCGGCGTCTGTCAGCGCGCTGGTTGCCGCTGGTACCGTTTCAAACGTTGGCAGGCCCCGCCCGCAGGCCGTGCTTGTCTAGGAAGGCGGGCGTTCAACGGATTCCTGTTGGGCTGGCGCGGCCCAGCGAAGCAAGTAGCATTCAGGTGAGGCAGTCGCGGGTCTGGGCGCAGGGAGGGCGGGTGCCGGGGTGTGAAGGGACCCACGGGTTGCTTTACTTCACACCAACCAAACGAGGAGGCCGCCCAAGCAGCTGCTGCGAGAATGGGCTGGGCAGGCGGATGCTTTGCACCTGCACGGCACTGCACTTCGGCGATTGCCTTGCGTGGCCTGAGACGCGTGCACGCCTGAAGACGCGTGCCACGGCCTGAGACTGCGTGCCACGCTGAGGCCTGAGACTGCGTGCCACGGCCTGAGACGGTGCGTGCCACGGCCTGAGACCGCGTGCCACGGCCTGAGACGCGTGCCACGGCCTGAGACGCGTGCCACGGCTAGCCGTGCCACGGCCTGAGACCGCGTGCCACGCCTGAGACCGCGTGCCACGGCCTGAGCCGCGTGCCACGGCCTGAGACCGCGTGCCACGGCCTGAGACCGCGTGCCCCGGCCTGGACTGCGTGCCACGGCCTGAGACGCGTGCACGGCCTGACTGCGTGCCACGGCCTTAGACTGCGTGTCACGTCTGAGACGCGTGCCACGGCCTGAGACCGCGTGCCACGGCCTAGCTGCGTGCCACGGCCTGAGACCGCGTGCCACGCCTGAGACCGTGTGCCACGGCCTGAGCCCGTGTGCCACGGCTGAGACCGTGTGCCACGGCCTGAGCCGCGTGCACGGCCTGAGACCGCGAGCTGGTTGGCGGCGTCTGTCAGCGCGCTGGTTGCCGCTGGTACCGTTTCAAACGTTGGCAGGCCCCGCCCGCAGGCCGTGCTTGTCTAGGAAGGCGGGCGTTCAACGGATTCCTGTTGGCTGGCGCGGCCCAGCGAAGCAAGTAGCATTCAGGTGAGGCAGTCGCGGGTCTGGGCGCAGGGAGGGCGGGTGCCGGGGTGTGGAGGGACCCACGGGTTGCTTTACTTCACACCAACCAAACGGGGAGGCCGCCCAAGCAGCTACTGCGAGCATGGGCTGGGCAGGCGGATGCTTTGCACCTGCACGGCACTGCACTTCGGCGATTGCCTTGCGTGGCCTTAGGCTGGCGTGCACGGCCTGAGACT
>BDSI01000091.1:418654-487479 GCA_003117195.1 Eudorina sp. 2006-703-Eu-15
GCGGCGTCTGTCAGCGCGCTGGTTGCCGCTGGTACCGTTTCAAACGTTGTCTTGCCCCGCCCGCAGGCCGTGCTTGTCTAGGAAGGCGGGCGTCCAACGGATTCCTGTTGGGCTGGCGCGGCCTGGCGAAGCAAGTAGCATTCAGGTGAGGCAGTCGCGGGTCTGGGCGCAGGGAGGGCGGGTGCCGGGGTGTGGAGGGACCCACGGGTTGCTTTACTTCACTCCAACCAAACGGGGAGGCCGCCCAAGCAGCTACTGCGAGCATGGGCTGGGCAGGCGATGCTTTGCACCTGCACGGCACTGCACTTCGGCGATTGCCTTGCGTGGCCTTAGGCTGCGTGCCACGGCCTGAGACTGCGTGCCACGGCTGAGACCGCGTGCCACGGCCGGAGACTGCGTGCCACGGCTGAGACCGCGTGCCACGGCCTGAGACCGCGTGCCACGGCCTGAGACCGCGTGCCACGGCCTGAGACCGCGTGCCACGGCCTGAGACCGTGCCACGGCCTGAGACAGCGTGGCCACGGCCTGAGACCGCGTGCCACGGCCTGAGACCGCGTGCCACGGCCTTAGACTGCGTGCCACGGCCTGAGACGGCGTGCCACGGCCTGAGACTGTGTGCCACGGCCTGAGACCGTGTGCCACGGCCTGAGACCGTGTGCCACGGCCTGAGACCGCGTGCCACGGCCTGAGACCGCGTGCCACGGCCTGAGACCGCGAGCTGGTTGGCGGCGTCTGTCAGCGCGCTGGTTGCCGCTGGTACCGTTTCAAACGTTGTCTTGCCCCGCCCGCAGGTTGTGCTTGTCTAGGAAGGCGGGCGTCCAACGGATTCCTGTTGGGCTGGCGCGGCCTGGCGAAGCAAGTAGCATTCAGGTGAGGCAGTCGCGGGTCTGGGCGCAGGGAGGGCGGGTGCCGGGGTGTGGAGGGACCCACGGGTTGCTTTACTTCACACCAACCAAACGGGGAGGCCGCCCAAGCAGCTACTGCGAGCATGGGTTGGGCAGGCGGATGCTTTGCACCTGCACGGCACTGCACTTCGGCGATTGCCTTGCGTGGCCTGAGACCGCGTGCCACGGCCTGAGACCGCGTGCCACGGCCTGAGACCGCGTGCCACGGCCTGAGACCGTGTGCCACGGCCTGAGACCGCGTGCCGGATGCAACCGCTTCAAAACAATCCATAGCTAGCTGCTGTCGCGCATGATGGGTGATGACACCTATATTTAACAAGCTTGCTATGCTTGGTGCGCACCATACATGGCACGACCGGCACCCTAACTATGCAGACGTTCTCATCATCTTTTGTTTGGCCGCACAGCCAATCTCTCCTCGCGCCCCGCCCGTCTGCCTGGCCTTACTGCACTGATGGGCAGGTTAGCATCGCGGGTGTGACTCAGCAAGCGAGTCCGTCCGTTTGGACATCGGACCACGCCAGCGGGGAGTGGGAGAAGCATGAACGGGTCAGCACGCAATATCAGGCATTTCCACAATGAATGACTGAGGTGCTGTGTTGAGGTGTATGATCAGTGGTACTGGCTGGGGGTGAACGTGTGGCACCTGGCACATACACTCTGCCTGTGCAGGTGCTTGGGTGTAGGAGGTGTTTCTTAACACCAAGCCATGCACGGTGTTGGCAAACATGTAAATAAACTACCAATTAACCCAGTCAGCAGTCGACGGTACGCCCAAGTACCATATTATTTCAACCTTGTAGTGCAACTAGTAAAGCATCAAGCCTGAGACGTTCGCACGCTAGGCAGACAGCAAACTCATGTCGGGAACATGCGACAGCTCGCCCTGCATTGATTGCCTGCTGGCGCTCCCACCTGACTACTTCGCGACGTGAAGCACGTCAGCTTCATATTGTTGACACGCTGCATGGGACCAGCCGCCCTGTTGGCTTTCTCTATCTGCTGGCTCAAGAAGTCATGAAAGGAATCGGTACAGAACACCTTGTACGCACTTGCGTATGTGGGTTGCACCAGGTTATACGGTACCTTGATGGACGGTTGTGCGCTCAGTGGACTCTGTGCACGGTCAATCCTGACATTTGCGTATGGGTCATGTAACTGTATCACGCCCGAGCAAGGTGGGGAAAGTTACACACGCATTGGATATACCCCAGCAGGGTTTTGGATAACCCAACCGGAGGGTTCTCGCTGGAGGAGCCAACCCCACGTTTTGGCCACCGTGCTCTGGATCAGATATGTATCTCCTCGGAGTACGTACATACGGGCTAGCACGGATCTTAGAGCTGGATGGTTACAAGTCCATGTTGGTGTGAACTCAGCCGGCAGGGTTAGCAGGCAGGGTCCGCTATCTACACCGAACAGAAGCCATCACCCTCAACGAAGGTTGGTGGAATCGTTCGCTCAGAACTCATCAAGCCCTTATTATTACTGATTGATTGAACTCCGTGTCGCGCCCGTCCAAGCAACACGATGCTGTGTGCGGCTACACAACCACACCGTACGTCCGCTGCCTAAACACCATCGTAAATAAAGAGCAGTCGGGTGCTCGAGTAAAGCCCCGCACCTTACTTCCCACGCACCCCACCAACGAGTGCAACGGGGTGGGCTAACTGGTATACTGCAAGACAGGGCCGGTGGCGGTGTCGTATAGGAAGCCTCAGCATCTCTGCCCCCTCTGGGCCCTTATTACACGCCAGCCAGCAGGGTTATGCCTGGCAAGGTTTTATTGTTTTTGAGGGTACGGCGCGTAGTACGGGTATGTGCATTGATTTGGCGGGTTATTAGTGCGCCTAAACTAGGGGGGCATGGGAGATGAGGTTCACTGATGATGGGCCTGTACGTCGCTGCCAAATGGGTGGCTAGCTACTTAGAACACACTGTATAGCAGCTGCAAGCGGCAGCAGACTACGCCACGCACATATATACGCAGCACAGGTACTCGTAGCCTGCATCAACGCGTTCAAGAATATTTTATATTTGCACTGTTCCATACGTAACCGTATTGCTGATGAGGGCTAGTTTCCGGAGGAGCGCTAGGAGCGCACAGATGCCACATTCAATTTGCGCTACCGACCCACACCTGGACCCCGGAGTTTTACTCTTTCTTGTATATCGCAAATTGAAATATTCTATTTCATGCTGACATGTGCAGTCGAGGGCGCGGCATCAATGGACGTACACCTAAGGGCTAAGGCAACACGCCAACACCGGCATACTTTGCATTCAGGCTATAGATTATACTGTTTGTTGTCATGTAATAAACAGTACATCTACGTCGTTAGATTTTTCCATTGCCTTGTTGGCCTTTGGGCAATATAGCCGACTGTTAACAACGGTCAAACACAGAAATATGCCAAGCACTGCCACGCGTAACGCAAACTTCGCTGCAGTATCTATATATACATCATAAATGCAGTAAATTAGTTCTCTGGGACGTCCAATCGAGCTCGGTTGGAGTTGGGGCCTTTACGGGAACGAAGAAGCTGGAGTCCCCTTCGCAGGTCGACTCTAGGAACGCAACACAGCAACACATTCTAATTAGTCACTTTCTCCCTTTTATGGCGCAGATTCATCATGAGTCCTGGACAGTCGGTGCAGTTGTGCTGGCCATTCAGTGGTGAGTGTCCACTGACGGCCACAGTGATCCGCCGCCGCCTTAAGCAATTGACTAAACGCTTACAAAGAGGTGCATTGGATATTTTGCCCACAGATGACCGGTGATGCACGCAAGACCTCGCGGTATGGCAGCTGCAGCATGCAGGCATAGTAGTAGGCGTAGCTAAGCAAGCGCGCGGGACCGAAAGCCTGGGACCGAAAGCCTGGGACCCGAGCTGGTAAGTGGCAGCAGTGGCAGGAACTGATGTACGCACGTATGTATGTCTATTGGATGTGTGGGGTGTGCTTTCCGGATCCAGCCAAACAACTGGATGACACTAGAATGAATCCCCGTCACCCCACACACGGCCTTCTCTTATATGCACACACGCACACACCTCTGTTCTGTTTTTCGTGCAACACCTCTTTTCTTTCTCTGCTATGTACCCTGCAGGGCTGTTGTCAGCAGAGGCGGATCAGCAGTGAACAGGACTACCGACCATACGTGGCGAGGAGAAGGATAGCAAGCAAACGTGTTTGGGGTAGAAGGATTATTGTGTTGGCTGGGTGCGTGGGCGGGGTAGGATTTGTTGAACCCTTGGTACCGCCGACCGGGCTAACCGGGCGTGCTGTGTCTCGCGCCTGATTGGTCTCCTTGACTTACTTGACTTGGAGTTGCTGGGTATGAGTGTTTTGTTCAATCAAGTACCGTGCGTGCTTGGGCCCTGTCTGGGTCTACAGCTGCGGCATGGCTAGCTGCCAAGTGCCAACGCGTTGTGTATCTGTGTCGTAATGACACTGTGTTTAGCCTTGCTCTGTGGAGGTGGGCGGACACATTTGGCTTGTGTGCATGGACATGAGGGTGCGGCTTACTTGCCATTTGGAGCGAGGAGGGCATGAAGGCGGTAGCAGTACACTGGAGCGCAAGCTAGATAGCTACTCTGTAACAACACACACCATTGGATACTCTTGCCCCCCTGCCTACGGTTTGCACACGGCAAACTGCGTGTACATGGCCACCAGGTTTACACGAGGTGTATAGCCGGGCCATGTTAACACATCTAGTGTATATCCGGGCCATGTTAACACGGCCAGTGTATATCCATGCCATGTTAACACGGCCAGTGTATATCCATGCCATGTTGACACGATGGGATATATCCTAGTGTCAACACGCACCGGATATATTCGACCGTGTCTACACCCTCGGATAATAGCCTATCCGGGTATTTTTGCATACACGGCCGTGTGATACACAGTCGTGACACTGAGTATACACGGCCTCCAAAATTACAGACGACAGCAGGAAATTGGGCAGGCCGGTCGTCGGTGCTCGCTGGCAATGCAAGTGCTGCTCCCTCGCTTTACACCGGGAGACAGCATTGCGCCCGGGGCTATAGCCTACGATACATAATATGGATAGATGTATCCGGCGAGCTGTATTCGGTACCGCAGGAAATTGGGCGGGCCGGTCGTCAGTGCTCGCTGGCAATGCAAGTGCTGCTCCCTCGCTGTACACCAGGAGACAGCAATGCGGCCGCGGCTATAGCCTTCGACACATAATATGGATGGATGTATCCGGCGAGCTTAATTCGGTACCGCAGGAAATTGGGCGGGCTGGTCGTCGGTGCTCGCCAGCCATGGAAGTGCTACTCCCGCACCTTACACCCGGAGATAGCATTGCGGCCGCGGCTATAGCCTACGATACATATTTTGAATAGATGTATCCGGCGAGCTGTATTCGGTACCGCAGGAAATTGGGCAGGCCGATCGTCGGTGCTCGCTGGCTGCTGCTCCCGCGCCTAGGACCAGGACGCTGGGGGGCGCGTCTGGTCTGTAACAACAGATCGTCCTGGTTATGTGCCCGAACACAGTCCGGGATGTTGCAACACAGAGGCTGAATGCAACCTTAATGGCCCGCAAGCAGAAACACGACCACACCCAAAGCACACCGGACTGGCAGTCACTGTACGACATTCCCCAATGCGCTTATTGCGAAATGAAACCACGACAGGTAACACTTCCTCTTTTTTTCAGCAAACCTCCTTGGTCAGTCAGTTATCGGTCATGTGCACGCACGAGCCCCGTACAACCCCTGCCCTATTTCATTGTTCTGATCCAAGTACGATGATTCAGCTACCGCCGGTTGCGCTTGGGTGCCTTCTTCGATGTTCCTTCCCGCACTACGTGGACTTCCCTCGCCCGGACTGTCCGCCCCCAGCCGCCTTGGCCCCAGCCGCCCTGCCCCCGCGCCCCCCGAAGCGATCACGGCTTTGCAACAACTAGCCGCTTTGCTTAGCCGCTCGCCCCACAGCTGCTGTGCTCCACCGGCTCCAGCGTAGGTGCCTCAGCAGGCACTTCAGTCAGTCCCTCGTTAACCACGTTTCTCCTGTAATGGGAATACAGATGGTTGTAACTCAGCCCTGTCGTTCTCCATTTAGTTTTCCGCGCACTTGCTCCCTGTCTGGTAGCCTCGCGGAATATATACATCGCAAAATTTATGTGATATGTACAACGTCGTTTCAGTGACCTATTAAGATTGGGGAAAGTCAACCGTCGATGCCGTCGGCAGAACAGCAGAAGAAATGCGAACCCAGGGCTGCAA
This sequence comes from Eudorina sp. 2006-703-Eu-15, assembly GCA_003117195.1. Taxonomy (NCBI): domain Eukaryota; kingdom Viridiplantae; phylum Chlorophyta; class Chlorophyceae; order Chlamydomonadales; family Volvocaceae; genus Eudorina; species Eudorina sp. 2006-703-Eu-15. The sequence goes on from BDSI01000091.1 coordinate 424,820, forward strand.
AATAACACACCAACATCATTGTCTTCTCAGCAGCATGCGTACTCACGGCCCAATATGAAAGCCATGTCATCGGTCTGTCGCAGTCTGTCGCTTGCGAAGCCAGCCCCGAAAGCTGCCAGAACGCTAAGAGACAAGGCAACTGGACAGCATTTTTGGGCGGGGCCCCAGCGCGAAGCGCGTTCGGGGGGCCCCGCCCCCTAGGATTGCCCATGTCCGTGTGTGTGTGTGTGTGTGTGTGTGTGTGTGTGTGTGTGTGTGTGTGTGTGTGTGTCCGGTAACGGCAAAACGTTCATTATCCGCTAAACTAATTCGCTATGTTTGTCATATTAATTGTCCTCTATTGCAAGGTAACTTTGGTTTGGCTGAAAAAAATTCTTTGCGCACAAACGGTCAAAGTAAAGCTCCGCGGTCCCCATGGACCCGAGTCAACATCCAACCAACGCCTCTCGCGCTCATATTTGTTGCAACGGGTGCCGCGTGATGAATACTTGGATTAGGGACAGGTGGCGCGTGCTAAATTGAACTTCCATAGTGTTCTGATGTTTGAACATCAAGATGCCACCAACACCAAGATTTGCCTTTCTGTTTTGCCAGATGAATACAATTCAACATTTTGTATTGAATCAAAGTTTCAAGATGCAAAGGGATAGCGTACCGAGTGCCAACGAGTTCTCCAGTTCCGATGGCCCAAAGTCCGGGTCTCACCGCGGCTTTTTCGCACCCTGTTTTTGCCTTACATTTGCTATGTAACTATTGATAGCAAACTTTAGAGGTTCACGTCTGCTGCGAGCGTGCAACTGAAGTGTTGCATGCCTGCCGACGGAACAAACAACTACAGTTTCACGGCAAAACAAGGATTTTTCAAGCTTGCTTTTTGATATCTGCTTGACAGACGGATGTGGTAGTGCAGAGGCGACTATCGTTACCATAGTGCCGATACGGTGACCGCCGTCGCCGGCGGCGCGTACTGCAGGATGGTTTCGGGGCTGCCGACGTGTTTGGGCTTGGTGAATCTATGCACGCCGATCCCCCTTCAACATCAACGACACCCCCAATGTCAACCTTTCACTCTCTCACACTGTTGCGCGGTAATAGAGTTTTCCTTCTAAAGCAAGCGGCCTGTACGGATTATAGGGGGCCCCGCCCTTTTCCGGCTTCGAGGAAGCCGACCCCTACTTGTTACATCAAAAATTTTGTACAGTTCTCGCGAGCGTCCATGGGATGAACGTATGATACGTACAAAACAGGGTCAACTTGGTCAAGCTGTAAAGCAGCATTCTGCATGATGGCAAAAGTATGTGACAGAAGTAATGTATGGTATGTAAGTATAAAAATATAGAGCAATGGTCAATGACGGTTGAGCAATAATCAGCAGCACGCAGCAAACGTGCTTCCGTACTGGGCTCTCTCGCCTGACGGATGGTACCCTTGATGTGAGTCTCATGGTGCGGCGGCACGTCCAGATTCGTTTGGGTTGCGATCGAAAACGGTGCTGCAAGGCTGTTCCGCATGGGTTTCACCCCTGGGCCGATTCCAGGAATGCGATTCGGGCCGTGCGCGACTCCCTGTTCACTGAATCCCGGGCTGCCCTTTTCCCTGACGGATGGTACCCTTGGTGGGAGTCTCCTGGTGCGGCGGCACGTCCAGATTCGTGTGGGTCCTATCGGAACGGTGCTGCAAGCCTGATCCGCATGGGTTTAAGCCCTGGGCCGATTCCAGGAATGCGATTCGGGCCGTGCGCGACTCCCTGTTCACCGAATCCCGGGCTGCCCTTTTCCCTGACGGATGGTACCCTTGGTGGGAGTCTACTGGTGCGGCGGCACGTCCAGATTCGTGTGGGTTGCGATCGAAAACGGTGCTGCAAGGCTGTTCCGCATGGGTTTCACCCCTGGGCCGATTCCAGGAATGCGATTCGGGCCGTGCGCGACTCCCTGTTCACCGAATCCCGGGCTGCCCTTTTCCCTGACGGATGGTACCCTTGGTGGGAGTCTCCTGGTGCGGCGGCACGTCCAGATTCGTGTGGGTCCTATCGGAACAGTGCTGCAAGCCTGATCCGCATGGGTTTAAGCCCTGGGCCGATTCCAGGAATGCGATTCGGGCCGTGCGCGACTCCCTGTTCACCGAATCTCGGGCTGCCCTTTTCCCTGACGGATGGTACCCTTGGTGGGAGTCTCCCGGTGCGGCGGCACGTCCAGATTCGTGTGGGTCCTATCGGAACGGTGCTGCAAGCCTGATCCGCATGGGTTTCACCCCTGGGCCGATTACAGGAATGCGATTCGGGCCGTGCGCGACTCCCTGTTCACCGAATCTCGGGCTGCCCTTTTCCCTGACGGATTGTACCCTGGATGGGAGTCTCCTGGTGCGGTGGCACGTCCAGATTCGTTTGGGTTGCGATCGAAAACGGTGCTGCAAGGCTGTTCCGCATGGGTTTCACCCCTGGGCTAATTCCAGGAATGTGATTCGGGCCGTGCGCGACTCCCTGTTCGCCGAATCCCGGGCTGCCCTTTTCCCTGACGGATGGTACCCTTGATGGGAGTCTCCTGGTGCGGCGGCACGTCAGGATTCGTTTGGGTTGCGATCGAAAACGGTGCTGCAAGGCTGTTCCGCATGGGTTTCACCCCTGGGCCAATTCCAGGAATGCGATTCGGGCCGTGCGCAACTCCCTGTTCGCCGAATCCCGGGCTGCCCTTTTCCCTGACGGATGGTACCCTTGGTGGGAGTCTCCTGGTGCGGCGGCACGTCCAGATTCGTTTGGATCCTATCGGAACGGTGCTGCAAGCCTGATCCGGATGGGGTTCAGCCCTGGGGCCGATTCCAGGAATGCGATTCGGGCCGTGCGCGACTCCCTGTTCACCGAATCCCGGGCTGCCCTTTTCCCTGACGGATGGTACCCTTGGTGGGAGTCTCCTGCTGGTGCGGCGGCACGTCCAGATTCGTTTGGGTCCTATCGGAATGGTGCTGCAAGCCTGATCCGGATGGGTTTCGGTGTCTGGCTGGGTGGGGTAATGGCCCGGTATTTTTTTGGGTGCGGCGTTGTGGTGTCCTGCCGCCTTGGCGGTGGGGCCTGCTGGGGCTTGCCCTGGTATACACCGATGATCCCGTTGGGGTCCGCTGTAACGTTTATTCATTCATGAAATGACAAAAGTTCGTACGCAATCATAATCCAAAACTACTTTAGCCGACTCTTCCCTCAAGAGCACGGTAAAAAACAGCAGTCAGGTTACGCGACATGGTCATCGCCGGCTTTGGCAGGCTGATATGGTGCTTGCGGGAGTTGAACCCACAGATCCTGGCCATCCAGTAGCACCAGCACGTGGAATCCGTAATTGGATCTCGCGCATAAATTCGATGCAACAGCTGCGAGCCTGACGATTAGGTCAGCAAGCCTGCCGTGACTCATCGCCGCCGAACATAGATTCGCAAGGCATCCACAGGCCCCGCCCCGTGGCCTTCTGTCGATTGCCCAAGCGTGAAGCCTACTGCACAACATCCCCGTCAAAAGCTAAACAAGGCGGTAAACAGGGTAATGCCAGCAAGCGTTGCGCAGCTGCATTCCGTTATCAAACCCTTTAGTACCGCGTAGCATGTTGCATGTTCCCAGTCGAAGGCAATATGCCTGGTATCCACAAGCCCGCCCCGCACCCAGTCGTTTACCTGCTGTCAGTATGACCATTGCTACCTGTACCGTTGCTGCAGCTGCCCCCTCCATCGCCAATTTGTCAAGTTCAGAACGCTGCGCCGCTGGCCTGTGAGCAACTTAATCATGAACTCGGTAAAGGAGCTCCTAACGGCATTCTCGTACACCCCAAGCGTCCGAACTAAGCGCTGGCGTTTCGAGCGTCTTCCGACGCGAGGGCGAGGAGGAAGAGACATTGTCCAAGCGCTTCCGAAACTTGCCGAGCTCAGCGACGCGGTCTGAGAACTCTCCAGCCGCCTACAACGTGGAGGATCGACAGCTCCTCGGGAGACGCGTTAATTAGTGTCGCACCTTCTTCTGCAAACCGGGTCCTTCTCTTCCAAAACACCCACATTGTATGCTCCAGTTTGGTTTGCTTCACCGCTGGCGAGTGCATCCTCAAGGGAAGCAAGCACGATAGCTCCCACAACTACCATTACAGTAAGAGCAAACATGAAATCAGCCAGAACTACCAATTCATTACTTGCCCGATAATGGTCGGTCTTAGTTCCCCCTGAAAATATTCACACTCTGAAAGGATATGGTCGCTGACTTTTCAGCAACCAATAAGCTTTCGCGATCAATCAGCAATGGTGTACTTATTATTGACATGATGCTTGATAATACTTGTAACCCCTCAAGCCGTTGTTCCGTACTTCAGGATCCAAAGACAACATAACTTCATGTGGCTTGCCAATGTGGAACTACCTAAGCAGATGAGATTTTTAAATGATTGACAGTAATGTATGGGATTGCTTCAGCTTTGACCTCTCCGCCGCGGGCGCAAGAGGTCCGGTTCGATGCACAGCTAGCCCCACCTGACCACAAGTCCCTGGCAGGGGGGCAAGCTCGCCCGACAAAATTATTAAAAGGATGGATTTGTGGTGACTGCTGCGGTTCAGCTTTGATCACTCCGCCGCAGGCGCAAGAGCTCCGGTTCGATGCACAGCGAGCACCAACGCCGCAACTGACCGCAAGTCCCCGGCTGGGGCGCAAGCTCGCCGGACAAAACTATTAGAAGGATGGATTTGAAGCTATTGCTGAGGCTCAGCGTTGACTCAATTGCCGCGGGCGCAAGAGCTCCGGTTCGATGCACAGCGAGCACCAACGCCGCAACTGACCCCAAATCCCCGGCTGGGGCGCAAGCTCGCCGGACAAAACTATTAGAAGGATGGATTTGAAGCTATTGCTGCGGCTCAGCGTTGACTCAATTGCCGCGGGCTCAAGAGCTCCGGTTCCATGGACTACATGGACAGCGAGCACCGACGCCGCAACTGGCCGCAAGTCCCCGGCTGGGGCGCAAGCTCGCCGGACAAAACTATTAGAAGGATGGATTTGAAGATACTGCTGCGGCTCAGCGTTGACCCCTTTGCCACGGGCGCAAGAGCTCCGGTTCGATGCACAGCGAGCACCAACGCCGCAACTGACCCCAAATCCCCGGCTGGGGCGCAAGCTCGCCGGACAAAACTATTAGAAGGATGGATTTGAAGCTATTGCTGCGGCTCAGCGTTGACTCAATTGCCGCGGGCTCAAGAGCTCCCGTTCCATGGACAGCGAGCACCGACGCCGCAACTGGCCGCAAGTCCCCGGCTGGGGCGCAAGCTCGCCGGACAAAACTATTAGAAGGATGGATTTGAAGATACTGCTGCGGCTCAGCGTTGACCCCTTTGCCACGGGCTCAAGAGCTCCGGTTCAATGGACAGCGAGCACCGACGCCGCAACTGACCGCAAATCCGTGGTAATGGCGCAAGCTCGCCGGACAGAACGCGTGATATATTAATTTATGAATGCTGAAGCGGTTCGGTCTGCCGCGGGCTCGAGAACTCAGGTTCCATGGACAGCGAGCATAGCGAGCAGCGAAGAGCGCGCCAGTCTTATTCCGACGGTAAGTCCATGTGCTTTCACGCTCATTTCATTCTAGCTATTACATATGGAGGACTACAATGACCTGAGTTTTAGCGCGTGGCTGTTTTTACGGTGGGCATGAAGGCCTCTGCTCGGCAGGCAGTTCTCCAAATCCTTCGGCAAACGAACATGCTCTCCTCATCAAAGAAAATCATTATCAGATTTGTATCTTTACAACCATTTTGATGGGAGATTCGCCGCGTAGTGCGGAAGAGGACTTAGGTGCTAATGTCTTGGAAGCGTTCGCCTCGGAAAGCAGGGTAACTACCATGCTCGCATCATATATTAATAGGGCGGAATTAATTATATACTTGTAAGCTATTATCATGGCGAATTGCGGTGTGATGCTCGCTGCCGGCTAGTCCGGTAATTAGCGAGCATGCTCGGAGCACGGTTGTCCGGTCCAGTCGCTGCCTCGATCTTGGCTACCCAAGATCATATAAGGTACTCACCGTGTTGGAACTAGTAGTCGAGATGTGAAGCGACCTATCGAAGAGTCTACTAAGGTTAGTGAGATCAGATACGGAGCGTAACATTGAGGGAAAGTCCAATACTTGTTAAGGTGTTGAACAACACCGAAGAGTCTTGCACAGAGATAAGAAATGCCCCCGTTGTACGACGGTAGCGGAGCGAGTATGCTTATCTGCCTTTCACATACTACGGTCCGAACCGAAGGTGTCATTGTAATTTATAAGACGTATTATGAGGCATTAGCCTGTTCGCGGTGCGAGTCGTGTAGCTCAGTCGGTCGCGGGGCGCGACGCACGGGCCAAGCTTACACTCCCCCCCTTTTGAAGCGAACCGTCCCCGGGAGCAACGCGTTCATGCTGGTCACAACAGAGCCGTCATGTACACATCGGAATATCCCGTGTAACCGTTCATCCCGTGTAACTGTGCTTCGTGTGGGTTAGAGCGGCAAGCCAGATAAAAGCGCTCTCGTGATGGCCAGGCAGAGGTTTTGGCTTCACGTTGGATTCACCCTAGGTGTTACCAAAACATGTCTGTCCATATTCCCGTGGTCCATAGCCACACGTTGCTTCGAGATGTATACGTGACGGTCATTATGGGGTGCGTCTTCTTTTGGGTCGTGTTTCAACACGCTCCAAGTACTGGTCGAGAAGGGATTCCACGAGGGAGTCCTCACGTAAGGATGACTCAGGTTCCCAGGTGTTGTGTTCTGGGCCGAAGCCTTCCCATTTGACCAGGAAATCCCGTACTGTCGTACGACCCGATTTGCGAGTCCTGTGGTCGATGATATCATCAACACTCCAGTAGGCCTGCCCTTCGTTGTCAAAGAAGGCTGGCGATGGGGGCTGATAGGTGCCCGCGGACACGTACGGTTTGAGCAATGACACGTGGAATACCGGATGAATGCGGTATCCTGCCGGCAACTCGAGCTTGTAATCTACGTTTCCGACCTTCTCAAGGATTGGAAACGGACCGATGAATTTCGGCAACAGCTTCTTCGTGCCTGGCGATTTCAGTGCAAGGTTCTTCGTACTTAGCAGCACGTGTTGACCCTTACTGAAGGATGCGTCCTGTCGATGATGTATGTTGGTCGGCGGCCTTCTTCTGACTTGCCTTGGCCCTTTCGAGGCAAGCTTTAGCTCTCGCAAGCCGGTCGCGCATCAGACTAACAAAGGATGCAGCCTGAGGTACCTTCGATGTAGCAACTGAGATGTTGCCGGGTGTCTTCATTTCGTGTGGAGAACAAAGACTAAAAGGCGAGCACCCAATCGATTTATTTTTCGCCGAATTAATAGCGAACTCGATGAGGGGTAAATGCTCATCCCAGTCGGTCTGTGTGGGACCAACGTAATGTCGTAGGGTTTCCTCCAACAAACGGTTCATACGTTCCGTTTGACCGTCAGTCTGTGGGTGATAAGCCGTACTTAGCTTGACCTTAGTCTTCAGCAATCGGCACAGCTCTTTCCAGAAATGGCCTGTGAATTGGGCCCCTCGGTCAGAGACGAGGTCATCTGGCAACCCATGGTGGCAGTACACATGCTGGACGAATAGACGAGCAATTTCGTCGGCACCGGCGTCCGATGTTGTGGCAGCAAAGTGGGTCAATTTGCTGAGCCTATCCACAAACACCACAATGGCGTCGTGCCCTGAAGCGGAGCGTGGGAGCTGTGTGATCAAATCCAATGACCAACTGCCCCATACCCGTTGCGGGGTTTGTAATGGTTGCAATAGACCACGAGGCTTTGTGGTGGAGGCTTTGTTACGCTGGCACTGCGGGCATGCGGATACATATTGCTTCACGTCTGCGTCCAGTAGTCGTGGCCACCAATACGTACGCATAAGTGCCTCCTTAGTACGTTCAGGACCAGGATGCCCGCTGCTACCACCGTCATGGTATTCAGCTAAAAGCAGTCGGCGTAACGCGTCAACGGCGGGGACAACCACCTTGTCACCAGTCCGTCAACTTTTTGCAATTCCATTACGTTCTTGCGCTGTTTAAACCAGGGATCTAGTCTGTAACCAGCAATGATCCGCTTCCGTAGATCAGAGCTGACAACAGCGCGAGTCAACAATGCGACCTGAGGTTGACCAGTGGAACCCGATTCCTGTTCGTGTTCGTACACTCGGCTAATGGGGTCAGCCACGTTGATTCTGCCTGGCCGATAATTCCAAGTAACCTTTTGGTCTTGGAGGAACGAGATCCACCGAGCTTGGCGGCGCGAGAGCAGGACATGAGCTCGAAGCGACTCCAGGTACGTGAGGGGTTGATGGTCAGTCACGACTGTAACATCAGGCGCTCCCTCGAGGTAGCAGCGCCATTCCTGTAACGCGCGAATAACCCCTAACGCTTCCTGGTCGGTGGTTGTGTAATTGCGCTCAGCAGATGAAAATCTGTGACTGAGGAACGCAATAGCTCTGCCTTCCTGCATTAGGACGGCACCCGTTCCGTAAAGGGAAGCATCGGACCACACTTCGAATGGTTTCGAAAGATCAGGCAGGACCAACACTGGTGCATTGGTAAGTGCGAATTTGACACCCTCAAAAGCCTTTTGACATTCGTCATGCCAATGCCAAGGGGTTTTGTCGCTCGTCAGGGATGTCAATGGAGCAACGAGGGAGGAATAACCTTGGATAAACCTCCTAAAATAGTTGGCAAGTCCAAGGAAACTACGGAGTTCGCGTACATTAGTAGGCGTTTTCCACTCACGTATAACACGGACTTTATCAGCGTCGACCTTGAGGCCGTCGCGGCCAACCACGTGCCCCAAAAACTTTAACTCCGCTCTATTGAAGTCGCACTTTGGTAATTTAGCCTTGAAATCATGTTTCTGCAGGATTTGTAAAACAATTTCGAGGTGTTTCAAATGTTCCTCGGGCGTTTTACTGAATACAAGTAAATCGTCAAGGTAGACCAAGACGAATTTTCCAATGTGATCACGGAAAATTGTATTCATTGTTTCCTGGAAAGTTGCTGGTGCGTTTGTCAGGCCGAAACATAAGACCTTGAAAGCAAACTGCCCGTACGGAGTGACGAAGGCCGTTTTGGTACGTCTTCCGGGGTAATCCGAATTTGATAATAACCCTGTTGTAAATCAATAGAGCTAAAAATTCGGGAGCCAGCAAGTTGATCGAACAGCTCTTGAATATTCGGCATCGGATAATGTCGTTTGACGGTTATCCGGTTAAGTGCCCGGTAGTCGAGTACGAGCCGCAACTCGCCCGACTTCTTTTTGATAACCCGATTACTGGTGCGCCGAACGGAGAAGTACTAGGTTCAATAAAACCTTTCGCCAGGAGGTCAGCAATGTGTTTCTTGCATTCCTCTTTCTCCTGTTGCGTTAAGCGGTATTGCCGCTTCCTGGCGTTAACGGGATAGTGTGTCCCACGCCTGGGCGATCTGCCGAGATGCCCTTCAGATCTTCAAAAACAGATTTATATTTCTGCAGAAGAGCTTGAAGTTTGGTGTCTGGAACCAGGTCATCGGCATGATTCGACACCTGGGCTGACGAGGTATGGACGGCCATAAGTGATGGCTGGGTAGGGTCAACGGTGAGCGGGTCGGTCTCCTGCCATACCAGCATCATGTAAACTTCCGCGCCCTTTTTGATTGCCCGAGCACCTTGCTTAGGTGTCAGGACAGGTGTGGTTGTCGCAGCGCACAGGCAAGCAGTGACCCAGTTCATGAGGTGCTGCGGCTCCGAGCTCGGAGCCAAGAGCGTGCCTTGTGCGTATTTGGGTCGCAAGACAACACTGTTCCCCCCCTTTTGAAGAGAGAGCATGTCTGTCTCCCAGCACATGCGACCTTTTCTGCGTTTGAGCCAATCCGTGCCAAGGATGATTTGAGCATCAGCTGTGTCATCCTGCATGACCAACAGGCGAACTGTGTCCCTGAATGGCCCAACCCGAATGGGAAGTGAAACGGACCCAAGCAATGGATGCTGGCTGCCGTTGGCAAGGCTTACGGTGGCTGTGTTGCAAGGCTGTGGCTTCATCCCGATCGATTGGATCAGTTTCATGCCTACGAACCCGTCGGCTGTCCCGTGGGTCCTAGCCCCGCTGTCGACCAAGACGATGCCAGTCTTGGAACCGACATGACAATCAAACAACATGGAGTGACTGTCATCCCCGCCGGACATCGAACGAAGCACTGCTGTATGTGCTGGTGGATCATACCACAGCTGCACCGGCCATGGGATAAGCGGCAAGGGGAGCCGTCCCTGTCCCGTCTTGGCATTCACTGAAACGAATAGTGTCGTACCGGCTGCTGGGAACTCCTGCACAAGCTGATAGCGCAGCTGTGAGAAGTAGCGCGTGAGATGCGGCCACTTGGGAACCACGAAAACCGCACTGGTTTGGTGAGGCTTCACACGCTTTGATCGATGGTAGTGTTGCTGGAACGAACGCACATCCTGGGACGGCGCGCAACACCAGAGGGCTTCTCCCGAGACATCCGTCGAAGGGAACGTCTCAGGGGTGGCGTACCGCGAGCATAGAGCATTCGTGCCTTTGTCGTTACATGCAGCGTCAAAAGAAAACGATGCACCAACTTTCTCCTGCACCCTTGCAAAAATAGCTGGATCGAACATGCGATCCGGCGCACACAAAGGATACACAGGTCGTTTCCGCTCGGCCACAGCGGCGCTCGCCGTAGGCTCAGCAGAAGTACGGCACGTGTCCCCAACTGCAACCGTTTGAACATCAGGAAAACGTGGAACGTGACTGGTAAACAACGGTTTTGACCAATCAATCGGTCTACGAACTGAATCCAACGGCCAGTCTATCAAAGGCTTACTCCAATCATGAGCTTCGACATGAGACAGCTTCACAGCACCAATGAATGGGGTGCTAGCACGGATTGGGTCTGTGGGGTTATGCTCAGGTTGCGCATGCGAAGTGCACAACCCGCCCTCATGCTCCCGGCCACCTCCCTAGTGGCACACATGGTCAACCTCGGACTCGCCGGCGCGGAGCCAAAGCAGGCCGCACGAGGTGCAGCCATAGTAGCCCCCGTTTGGCTTCGACGTCGTGCTAACGCTATACTGGCGCTGCTGCATCGAGCCTCCGCCGCGACCGCCCTGCCCGCCACGGCCCTGGCCATGGCCCTGGCCACGGCCCTGGCCACGGCCCTGGCCGCCCCGGCCCTTGGGTGCCTTGTCCACACGACCGGACTTGACTCCGTGGTGCGCGTTCTGTGGGGCGCGTTTGGGGGGTTTGGACGATTTGGCGGGTTTGGCAGGTTTGACCGTGTCAGCATGGGAGAGTTCAGGGGTATTTTTGTTCTGCTGGGCACCCGCCAAGACGCTGTCCTCAATGGAAATGGCATACATGATCAGTTTCTCGACGTCAGTCCATTGGGAACCATCTGGCTGATACCAGCACTTTTCACGCAGACGCCCGACAAGCCCCTGTCGGAACCATGAAATCTTATCGTTCATTTCCATGTCTGATGCGTCTTGCATGACCATGCGAAAACGTGCGACATACGATGGAACACGCTCGCTGGACCCCTGAACAGCTTCACGATTGTGCAGGCGTTGACGTGCTTCTTGCGGGGTATGACGGTGCGGTGTGTCAAACTGCACAAGGAAATCCTGGCGCAGCTGAGCGACCGTGGGTTTCGCACCGCGCTGCTCCCATCCCTTCATGTAAGTGTTCCCCCATTCCTGGGCTGTGCCCGCAAGGTAAAACACGAACCAAAGGACAGGATCCCAGCAACGCAGCGAAAGGTACCGCATGAGCATGTCAAACCACGTGCGAACGCAGGTGATGGTGGTGCCGTTGGTTGAGCCGGTGAACTTATTGACCTTCTCATCCCCTTTGCCTCGCAAAGAAACGTCGGCACCCCCATCAGTCGGATTCTCCGCAACCGGACCCACCTGCGGTTGGTTGTTGGCAGCGACCTGGCGCACGGCGATCTGCTGGAGCTCTCCCGCTCCCTCCGCGCGCAGGCCAGCACCGGCCAGTCCCGCCCCAGCTCCCTGATGCGGTCCGAGTCCGTCTTGGTGATGGGGGGGAGCTGCTGCTCGGCCAGGTGCTTCTTCCACGCCGATTCTGCGGCGATCTGGTAGCCCTGCTCGTCCAGGGCGGGGCCGACAGAGGCGTACTTGGACTTGAAGTCCTCGATGACCGAGTCCAGCATGCCCCTCCTCAGGCCCAGGTCTTGGACGTCCACGGCCTCGGCGTAGCTCCCTCCGCCGCTGGGGCCTGCGCCGAGATGCGGGCCAGCCAGCTGCTGCTGCGGCTGCAAGACTGCCGCGCCGCCCGCCTGCCTGGTAGCTATGCCAGCGCCAAAGACACGGCGGATCGCCCCTGGCGGTGAGGGATGCTGCGGCTGCTGCTGCTGCGGTGGCGGCTGCTCGTTGGCCGTGGGGTCGGCGCCGATCTGGCCCTCCTCATCCTCCATCACGTCATCATCGCGCGCCTCTACCGGCGCTGCGGCCGGCGCTGCTGGAGGTGCTGGGGGTGGGGACGACAGGCGCTCGTCGATCCTGACCATGATGGTCTCCAAGCGGTTAAATTTATCCTCGAGCTTGCCCAAGGATGTCTGAAGGACTTGGACCGTAGTGACTGTCGAACCGAGGCCATCATACAGAAAGTTGACCTTCTGCGTGAGAACATCGGCGCTCGCGTCCGCGACCGGGTGGGCTTCAGGCGATCCGTCCATGGCAGCCTTTCGTTTTTGCAGATCCGAAGCAAAAGCTGCAGAAGCTGCTTTGGACGCTGGCAATTGGACGCCAATCTCCTCCGCGATGTCCTGAAGTAAGGTCCCGACGCGAAGCACCAGGCTTCACCTGCGGAGGGATAGGAACATCGGAGATGTTACAATATAATTTAATGATCCGTCGCCAATAATAGCGCAAAGAATGCGACAAAGAATCTAAAGAAAGATTCTCGGCGGCGGTCATCATGATGATAAGCCGTAGCTCGAAGCTGAGAGCAAAAGCGCAAAGCAAGGCCGTAGCCAGACAATAAGGGCCACAGCCCAGAAATGAGCCGCAGCTCGGTGCTGGAGCACGAGGCCAAGCCTCGGCAAGATCTAAGTTCCTAACGCGATGAGCGTATTACTCCTGGACACTCGATAGATACCACTTGTAAGCTAGTAGTCTAGCTACCCAAGATCATCTAAGGTACTCACCGTGTTGGAACTAGTAGTCGAGATGTGAAGCGACCTATCGAAGAGTCTACTAAGGTTAGTGAGATCAGATACGGAGCGTAACATTGAGGGAAAGTCCAATACTTGTTAAGGTGTTGAACAACACCGAAGAGTCTTGCACAGAGATAAGAAATGTCCCCGTTGTACGACGGTAGCGGAGCGAGTATGCTTATCTGCCTTTCACATACTACGGTCCGAACCGAAGGTGTCATTGTAATTTATAAGACGTATTATGAGGCATTAGCCTGTTCGCGGTGCGAGTCGTGTAGCTCAGTCGGTCGCGGGGCGCGACGCACGGGCCAAGCTTCAACCAAAGCCGTACGGGCGGGCGCACACAGGCGCACATAAAGGCAGTTGCCAGGCAGCTCCGAACACCAAAATAGGCACATGCCTTGGGTCAGCCTATACGAACGATACGGACACTGTGCACTCCGAGAAAACGCCCAGACAGTTAGGTAGAGAAGTCTGGCCGAAAATCAACAGGTGTGAGGTGACTGCGTACCGTGTCACCTATAGAAATAGGATATGAGGGTAGCCAGCAAAGAGGTTCTTGCAGTGTTGCTTCGGTTAGCTATGATGAGTACTCCCCTTTAGGAAAGGCTCGCGTGTCTCCGCGCACCAGCGAGTGCAGTTTGGGCTTGCCGCGGCGGCCAACAGTTGTTGACCGAAGAATGGATGCATTGTGAACATTCAAAGAGCCAATAGGAGTTGCGAGCACCTATTTCTGAGCTGGTTTGAGGGGTGTCCTGGTCGATGTTGCGGTCATGGACGCTGCAGCCCGGGAAGCCGCGTTCCCTAGGTGCAACCATTACGCTTTCCATATCTACAGGTTAAAGAAGCTATTTGAGAAAGAAAGAAGCCTTTTCTGTAATACGCAACATTACGGAGTTACGCCCGGCGTAAATTTTCAAGGATTACGGATACAACGAGATGGGTCAAACCAATACGGTACCAACCCTGGCAAGTCCGGTGGTCCTCATATCTGCTTGGTTCTGGAGGCGTCCCTCTGCCTGCGTACCAGCTGATTAGTTCGGTATCTCTGGTGTAGGTATTAGCTGTCAACGCTGCTTTCTGGCGAGCGCGCGGTATCTCGTTGTAAATGTAACGACCGTCCCCGGTGGAGGGGCCCGCGGCCGCTTTGGCAGCATTCGAGAACAGACCTTTATTGAGTCCTTTGTGCAGAATGCCGTGGGCTCTTGTTCCGGGACGCTGGAGGGGCTGGCTCCGTGCTGGGCTACTCGTCGGCGTCGTGTAGTTGAGCATAGCGTACAGGAAATCTGCATTGACAGATTTCTTTGTGTCGCGATAACATTTGTGGCATTGCTTGTCGGGTGAACATATGTTCCTCCCAATGACAGCATTGTCCTGACGTGTCGGGCTTGCGCCTTTTTCCGTGCATCAATAGCGTTGATGTATGCCCCACAGCTGAGCGTTCCCATATGTGGTGCGTCCCAGCACGTACGAGCCCGCAAGTCAATTGACAAGGGGGGGTGCCCGGAAACCAAGGGATGACAACTCGCTGCTCCATGGAGGCAGTGACACAACGTGAGAGTCAGCCTGCAGAGTGTTAGGCTTATCCAAACGCAGACATTTGCGTTCGTGCGCCTCACCTTTCGCGGACTCACCATTTGAATTCGACAGTCGCCAGCTATGACATAAGCTTATCAGTGGGAATTATATGTATTATACATCGAATGATCACCACGTTTACAAGCCATTTCGAAACAGCAGCAGGATTTCCTGCCGGGTGGTCGACGTAGTTGACGCTACTTTGCTACTTTGTGTGCGTGTATGTGTTACATGTATGTAACCGTTACAAGGTGGACCCGTATCCCGACCGGGTGTTCCAACGGGCCTAGATAGCTCGTAGGTGCCTCGTCTCATCAACCCCTACCAAGGACTGCGCACCCATCCTCCATCACCCGCGGGGGGGTCACGCAGCCATACCGGCCACTACACCAGGTTACCAGCGCGCCAGGATTGCCTCTCCTGGAAACCGCGTCAGACCCGCCTAATCACACGGCGGTGAGGGGACGGGGTTACATGGTTGGGGATGCACGACCCCATACCTATACAACTACTCATACGAGCCGTAGGCCGAAGAGCACGTCTTAGAAGCTGCACGAACTAAGCAGGAAAAAAAGAAAACTAACGTCCAAGCAAAGGGGGCGATTGAGTTAGGATGGTACCGCATGCACTCAAGCAAGGAGCCTTGCTCATCGGGCCGGATCCCAGGCTATCCATGGCTTCCAGCATGGTAGAAACTGGGGAAAACCCTCCTCCGCACGGATAGCATCATAGACAGGGCAATCCAACAGCACATGCTTTTCATCTTCGACCTGGTCTGTGGCACCGCAGCAACGACCAACCCGCTGTTCCCTGGGGACGTGGTGCCTGTTGAAAATACGTCGCAGACCTGACGCTGCAACAGCTGACCAACGTCCAGTTCAGCACTAGCTGGACAAGCGAGCTGACATCGTACCTCGAACCACAGGCACACTTAAAGTCCTGGCGAGCGATAGATGTTACATTCAGCTAAGGAAACATGCTAGCTGCAGAGATAATATAGCAGCAGCTAAAGATTGGTTCCGTACAATAAGACCCACCAAGGCAGGTAGGTCGCGACAGACAAACTTGTCTCTCAGAGAAACACAAACTAGCACCAAGGTAATAAGGACGAAGTCTGACCGAAAAATCACAACACTCCCACGCGGACAGACTTCGTACGACAACTGTACGATATAACTTTCATTCTCAAAGCATGCGGCTATTCCGCAGATAAGGTCAGCTGAAGCAATGTCAGAACACGCAGTGGTGGTGACTGAAGAAACAAATCAACCAAGCTCCCACGTAGAGCCAGTGGCGAAAAACAGATCCAACCTCCCACGTTGGACAAGTCAGCCAACTACTGCAGGCCCATTCCGCGCACGCAAAACTGGAACTTCTCCTTCGGCAGCGACTTGGTAAAGATATCAGCCAGCTGCTCCTGAGTGGAGCACCGCACCATCCGGACCTCACCCCGCTCAACCCGTTCCCTCGCAAAGTGATGGCAGATGTCGACGTGCTTCGTGCGGGCCGTCGACATGGGGCTCTCAAGCATGGAAATGCACGCGGTGCTATCGCACTTGATCGGGACGGCACCCGAGCGGACCCCCAAATCCTTCAGCAAATGACGCATCCACAGGGCGTCCTTGATCGCAGCAGCAGCCGCCATGTACTCGGCCTCCGCAGTTGACGTAGCCACCGTAGGCTGCAGCTTCGATGACCAGTTGATCGCTCCTCCGTTCAGCATGTAAACAAACCCCGTGGTCGAACGGTGGCCCTCAGATCCCGCCAAGTCCGAGTCACAGAAGCCCACAGCAGGCGCCCCTCCCCCGAACCGAATGCCCAAACCCTGGGTTCCCACCAGATAACGCAGCACGCCCTTTGCTGCATTCCAGTGATCGACTGTCGGCTTGGTCATAAACCGAGCCAAGGCTCCCACGGCGAACGAGATATCAGGCCGCGAGCACACAGCCAAGTACAGCAGGCTCCCCACTACCTCGCTGTACGGGAACTTTGCCGTATCCAACGGCTCACCCTCCGACGTAAGACGCACATTCGCGTCCATAGGCGTGGCCCGCGAGTTCGACTCCGTCATCCCGAACTTCTCCAGCAGACTCACAACGTACCGCTTCTGGGAAATGTGCAGGGTACGAGCAGCCCTGTCACGCGTTATTTCAAACCCCAGATAGAAACGCGCCTCCCGCAGATCCCTCATGGCAAACGCACTCATCAACTGCGACTTGACCTTCTCGATAATAGCCACAGACTTGCACGCGATCAGCAAATCATCCACGTACACAAGGACGTACACCAGCTCTCCATCCTCCTGCTTAACAAATAGACCAGGGTCAGCCATCGAAGGCCGAAACCCCATCCGCTCCAATTCAGACCGCAGACGGACATACCAGGCACGCGGGGCCTGACGGAGCCCATAAAGAGCCCGTCGCAAGCGGCACCCCACGTTGGGACCACCAAGGCAAAACCCCGGCGGCTGCTCGGTGTAAACAACCTCCTCCAACTCACCATGTAGAAACGCGGTCTTGATGTCAAGGTGATGCAGTTCGAGATCCTGCTCAGCAACCACAGCAAGCAGCGCGCGCAGGCTAGCGTACTTTCCCACAGGCGCAAAAACTTCGCCAAAATCAACACCCTCCTTCTGTGTAAAGCCCTTTGCCACCAAACGGGCCTTGTACCGCTCAACGTTGCCCTGAGCGTCACGCTTGATCTTAAACACCCACTTCAAGCCAATCTTCCGCGCCCCAATTGGGATCTCCTCCAGCTCCCACGTGCGATTCTCATGAAGCGAGGCCATCTCCTCGTCCATAGCTGCCTTCCACCTGGGCCAGTCCGCACGCGACATCGCCTCTTCCAGCGACTTCGGTTCCTCTTGCGCAACCTCCTCCACTTCACGCGACAACATAGCAAAATCCTGCGACCACACAGGCGCCTGCCGCTTGCGCATCGATTTGCGTAGCGGAGGTAAGCCAGCAGAGTCAGCAGAATCTGCCGAGCCACTTCCGGATCCTACAATGGAGCCTCCACCACCAGATCCACTAGCAGAACCGCCAGCAGAGCCATCAGCATCCTCAAAGCCGTACATCACTTCTCCCTCATCTTCCTCATCTTCTTCCTCCTCCCCCTCCTCTGATGCCGTATCATCGACCAACGGCGAAGGAACATCCTCACCATCCAAGCCGGCCTCACCCGCATCTCCCGCGGGGGCACCAGCGGCAGGGATGACAGGAACAACAGCTGCGCCGTCCACACCGGCCTCACCCGCATCTCCCGCGGGGGCACCAGCGGTGTGAACGACAGCAGGAACGACAGCGACAGCCCCACCTGCCCCGCCGGCCTCACCCGCCTCATTCTCGGGGGCATCATCAGCAGAGGCAGGTGGGAGAAAACCCTCAACCAACGAAGCCTCGTGCGATGCAGAACCAAACTCATGCGCAGGGCGGCGGAAGGTGAACATGCTCTCATGGAATGTGACATCACGAGACACCTGAATGCGCCCATCCTCCAGCAAAATGCGATATGCTTTGGCATTTGGCTCGTAGCCCAGAAAAGTGCCCCTGCGCGCCCTTGGGTCAAGCTTGTCGCCCTGGCCCTTGGGAACATGCACGTACGCGACACAACCAAACACCCTCAACTGAGACACATCCGGCACGTCACCCGTCAGCAACTGGTATGGGGTTTTCGACTTCCCCACCACAGGCGAACGGTTGCGCAGATAAGACGCCACACTCAATACCTCATGCCAATACTTCTTAGGAACGCCAGACTCAACCAACATTGCCCTCACCTTATCCAGCAACGTCCGGTTCAGCCTTTCGGCCTTTCCGTTCTGCTGAGGCGTATACGGGGCGGAAAACTGATGAATCACACCACGCGACTCACAGAAATGCTGAACTTGCTTGTTGACAAACTCTCCACCCCCGTCCGTACGAATGCTCTGCAGAGTGCACTCGCTCTGCACCTGCAGCAATTCCACACTTATCTAAATAAAAGCTGCGACATCAGACTTGCACTTCAGCGGCTGGACAATGGAAACGCCAGTAAAATCATCAAGCATGGTAACGAAAAAACGGTGCCCATTCGCGGAAGGGGGCAGCGGTCCACACACATCCAAATGAACCCGCTCCAACAGACTCTTCGTAACGGTATCCGAAGCAGGAAACGGATCACGGGTATGCTTGCCCATCACACAGGGCTCGCACGCCTGCCCCTCAAACTCCCGCAACTGGCACGCCGTCACATCCAGACCCCTCACCAACCCCTCCTGCACCAACCTCTTCATGTTGGTCACGCCGAGGTGCCCAAGCCGGCGGTGCCACAAGGACGCGATCTCAGAACTCGGCACCCTGGCTACCATAGCGGGGACAACCTCGGGCTGGGCAGGGGAAGCAAAATCAGCAGACACCTGAGATGCACTCGTCATGAACTTGTACAGACCAGTGGCACACCGCGCGGCGTGAATGCAAACGTTGCCGCGCGTGATCTTGGCCTCCTTGCTCTGAAACAACACATCAAAACCCTTGTCCGCCAGGACGGATACGGACACCAGGTTGTGCTTGAACTCGGGCACGTAGAAGACGTGCTCGATCAGGACCCCGGGTGCATGCGTGGGGATCACATCGCCGTACCCCATGGCAGGGAGTACGTTGCCGTTACCTACTTCTATCAAGATCTTCAGCCCAGGCGGTAACACACGAAAGTTGTGCAACACGGTGCGATCGCCGGTGATATGATACTTGCTGCCGGAATCGAGCCACCACGGGCTCGTCACGGACTGCTCCTGCTCAACAACAGCGCTCAAGGCCACCCGAACCTCCTCCATGTACCGATTGCGATCGCATTGGAAAATGAACTGTTTGTTGTTTACCTCCGGATCGCTAGAAATTCCGCTAGCAGCGTCCTGAGCCCGCTGCGTCAAGCACGGGACGAACGGCTGGTCCCGCGCCACCAAGGTCAGCGCAACGACCTCAGTCTTCTCCCCACCGGCGCCCTTCGCCAGTTCCTCCTTCTTCTTAAAACACCTCTCCTCAACGTGCCCCATCCGCCCGCACCAGGTGCACTTCAACTCGGCCCTTGAGCCCGCCGCGCGCGACCCACCAGCGGACGACCCAGTGCCCTCGGACCGGCCCTTGTTCTTCGGGCAGAAGCGGGCGATGTGGTCGCCTCCACAGCTGTAGCAGCCCGAGAACTTGCCCTTGTCACGACCGGCAAACAGCGCCGGTGCGGGCTCCTTCGCCTCCTCCTTCTTCTCGGCATCCTTGCGCTTGTCAGCCGCAACCAGGATCGCCGAGAGATCCGCGAAGGTCTTGGGATATCCAGACACCATGAACATATCGTCGAACTGCGAGAAAGCTTTGGGCAACTTCCCGACAACGTGCACAACCGCACTTGCCTCAGACGTCTTGAAGTCGTCGTTAGTGGAAAGCCGGTTAAACAGGACTTCAGCTCGATCAATGAACTGACCCATGCTCTCATTCGACCCCTTGGAAATCCGATCCCATTCCAGACGCGCGGCATGCAAGTCCGCCGTCTCAATATTGGTCGCCCAAGCCTTCACCCTCCTCCACAGATCCTTTGCCTCTACGGTATTGCTGATTATATAACCGTGCATATCAGCGTTGAGGCGCATCTTAATAATTTGTGCGCGCGCCTTTTTCACCTTTTTCTTCAGCGCGTCATGATTCTCGTCTTCCGAGTCCGGTAGCTCGAAATCGGACTCCAACACCTCGTCCAGATCCGCCTCCTCGAGAACAGCCAGCGTCTTCTGTTTCCACTGGCGCGCGTTCGAGGAGGACAGCTCCTCCAGGTAGGTTTCCTTCGACGAAGGCATGTTGGGCAATCACACTTGCACACAACAAAACAAACTCAACAGCCACCGCGTGATCCGGGGCTCATAACCTGTTGAAAATACGTCGCAGACCTGACGCTGCAACAGCTGACCAACGTCCAGTTCAGCACTAGCTGGACAAGCGAGCGAGCTGACATCGTACCTCGAACCACAGGCACACTTAAAGTCCTGGCGAGCGATAGATGTTACATTCAGCTAAGGAAACATGCTAGCTGCAGAGATAATATAGCAGCAGCTAAAGATTAATCTTGGTTCCGTACAATAAGACCCACCAAGGCAGGTAGGTCGCGACAGACAAACTTGTCTCTCAGAGAAACACAAACTAGCACCAAGGTAATAAGGACGAAGTCTGACCGAAAAATCACAACAGTGCCTGCCCCGACGCCCCCGGTTCGCCTCCAACGCCCAACAGGACAACCGAGCATAAGCTTACGGTGCGCACTGTGAGGAATGCATGATAACCGTAACATGTGATGGCCACATCATGGCTGCCGTGTATACCGTGTATGCAAACGGCAGGCTCATCCAATGCTTTATTTCGACATTTGGATTCGCCACTCTCGCTAGTAACGTGCCTTGATATACAGATAGCCACGCGCGCACGAGAATCAACATCGTTTTGCCGGTGCCATTGCTTCAGTATGGGATAGATATACGAAACAAACTTACTTCCATGCATACATGCTGTGTTTCAACGGCTTGGCCGGTAGCTTGCAGGGACGCACACTACGGCCGGTGACAAACTTACGTAGGCCGTGTACCTACCTATCATCCCAGTGAGCATCGTCAAGTGCATGTCCTTAACTGTGCTACATAGCATGACGTGCGTAGCTAGACGGAGTTTAGAATTATTCGGCTAAGAACGAACTGGGAAGTTTGCGTGTTCCATGCAGTCAAGTGACTGAAACAGCAGTGCACAAGACCACGCAGGTGCAGACATGCGGACGCGGATCGCTACAACACCAGCACGCGGATGCCCCGCTGGCTCAAGCTGGTCAGGCTATGCACGCGCGACACCCGCTGCCGGAGCGGGCTGGGCTTCGTTTTCCTATGGTGAACCGCTTGCCATTCCGCCGCTCACATCCGTATCTTCATCACTATCAGTGGTATTGACGTTCCCATCGGCATCTCCCTCTAGAACAAGCAGATGCCGGCGCCCAGTCCAGCTCTTGATACATTTGTCTCGCTCCGCGGGAGTAAGCTTGGAGGCACAGTTTCCGCACGTCCACCCGTCCAAGCTGGTGGTGTACAGGCACCTGAAGCATGTGGCTCGGGCGTTATCTGCGTCTTGTAGACCAGCGGTCACCTGCGAGTGTAAGGCAGGACACGCGCAAGCAAGTGTGTACGCAGCTCACAGGCGTCGACCGACAACAACAGTTTATTGAGAAGCTAAGTAAGGAACGTAGGTGCGCGGCTCAACGGCATGATTCACCCGTAACTTGTTACCATAACACAGGTATTCGCCTGCCTGCGGCCGCTCTAGCTAGCTAGCCGCTCTAGCCGCTCGGTATACCGCACCAACGAAGCTAACAAAGCTCCCAAAATAAAGCGACCCATAAAAGCTACCCATATCATCTCCAGGCATGTGGCCCAAAACCTCCATATATACGTAGGCCCTACGTATATAACGTATATCTAACTTGACACGCACATCTATCTCGCGATCGATCTATGCGTGCGTGAATTCATCAAATATTGCGTGTGAGCAAGTTGAATTCACGCATAGCTCCAGATATATGTGACTGGAGTCTAACGAACTCTATCTGACCCGAATGCCTAAAGTGAAGCGTTATTACCCCCCAGACCCGCCCCCAGCGGATCAACCCGATGACCTTAACTTTTGGCCATATACGATCATCAATATGACGGTTTAGATAGTTCAATATGAAAGTGCGCGCCGGGATATGAAGTATGATAGCCGTATAACATATCATTTGTTGAACAAGGTTCATTGCATCCTCACATGACACCAAATAACAAGATGCTCGCACAAACAAAAGCACCAGCATGGATGGACGTGCCCACTACTTACGTTGAAGCAGTTGAAACATTCCCATGGATTAGCCTTGACCGCCTTGACACACGCGACACAATCGCGGGCGAGTGCTGGGTTATTGCCCACCACAGCCGGCGCCGTGCAATAATCGCCGCAGCTCCAGTCCTCTGGATGGGGAGCGAGGATTGTACAACAGGACCGCCGTCGGGTAGGGAAGGCGGAGATAAGAGGTCTGGACGGAGTAGCTACGTACTGGAAGCGGGAGAAAGCAAGGCCCGCTCAGCTGCTGCTGGCATTATTATTCCCACGCATACGAATACAATAATTCTAGTTACCTAGCTAGCTAGCTAGGATGTATATATAATGTAACCGTTACAAGGTGGACCCGTATCCCGACCGGGTGTTCCAACGGGTATATATGTTCCAAGTCAGCCCTGAGTAAGTGGAATGTATGAAGTAAGGCGATTACAAAATTCAAGTAATTCAGCAGATAACTGCCGACGGACCAGCAGAAACCCCTTGACGGCCACCTCCGAGGTTTCTGTCCGCATTCCGTGTACCTTTCCGGGATCCTCAGGTACTGACGAACGTTCATACGTAGTAAGTTAACTTACTGGCAGGATAGGTGGCAGGGACGCATTCCGAGAAGCAGATGCCCTGGATAATTGGATCTCTTGTCTGCTCGTTGCATTTGAAGCAATGGAACGGATCCTGAAAGGTCGGGGCGCTGTTCAGCTTGGCCACGCATTCGCGGCAGGCGTCCTGCGCCGTGGTGTTGGGCGAGCTGCACTTCTGACAGGCGTAGTCGGTGTTGGCGCACTTTGTGTTGAACAAGGGAGGCGGCGACGGTGGGGGCGAGCGCGTGACGACTGGTGGCGGCGAGCGCGTGGCGACGGGCGGGGGCGAGCGCGTGGCGACGGGCGGGGGCGAGCGCGTGGCGACGACGGGCGGGGGCGAGTGCGTGGCGACGGGCGGGGGCGAGCGCGTGGCGACGGGCGGGGGCGAGCGCGTGGCGACGGGCGGGGGCGAGCGCGTGGCGACGACGGGCGGGGGCGAGCGCGTGGCGACGGGCGGGGCTGGGGATGGCGGCACACGGCCGCCAGTCTTCTGAATTATGCAGCTGTCTCGCTCCGCGGGAGTACGCTTGGATGCACAGTTTCCGCACGTCCACCCGTCCAAGCTGGTGGTGTACAGGCACCTGAAGCATGTGGCTCGGGCGTTATCCGCGTCTTGTAGACCAGCGGTCACCTGCGAGAGTAGCGAGAGGGCCCGACATACAAAAGCTGTAAAGGTGCATGTACATACGGATCAATGTGTGCGATCAGGATATTAAGTACCATTTGTTGAACGAAGTTATTTGCATCCTCACATGACACCCAGTACGGACAAACAAAAGGACCAGCTTGCATGTATGTAAGGCCCCGCTAGCTCTGCCATGCGCATGCATGGATGGACGCGCCCACTTACGTTGAAGCAGTTGAAACATTCCCATGGATTAGCCTTGACCGCCTTGACACACGCGACACAATCGCGGGCGAGTGCTGGGTTGTTGCCCACCACAGCCGGCGCCGTGCAGTAATCGCCGCAGCTCCAGTCTTCTGGATGGGGAGCGAGGATTATTCAGCAGGACCACCGCCGGAAGGGAAGGCGGAGATAAGAGGCCTGGAGTTTAGCTATAGCTACCGGTAGCTACCGGGAGCGGGAGAACATACACGAAAGGGGGGCCCCCTCAGCTGCTGCTGGCATTTTCGGGAGGGGTCGTCTAATGGGAAAGACACTAGCATTTTGTCCAGAGATCGGCGGTTCGAATCTTCGTCCCCTCACCGCCGTGTGATTAGGCGGTTCTGGCGCGGTTTCCAGGAGAGGCAATCCTGGCGCGCTGGTAACCTGGTGTGTTGGCCGGTATGGCTGCGTCATCCGCCCGCGGGTGGTGGAGGATGGGTGCGCAGTCCTTGGTAGGGGTTGATGAGACGTGACACCTACGAGCTATGGTGTTCTTTAGGTTCTTGTGGGTTGGGGGTGCCTGTTTTTGAGGGTTGCGGGGTGGGGCTCCTTCTGTATGGGTGGTCTGCTTTTGCCTTCTGCTGTTGAGAGTTGCCGTGTTTAATGGGTGAGTTGCCGGGGGGCTGCTTTGTTGTTGATTTTGGGTCTCCTTTTTGTTTCAGTGGCTGGGTTGTTTGTCCTTTTCCTTTTTATTTCAGTTGAGTTGTCCTTGTTGCCCGTGGTTTGTTTCGTTGCTGCTTTGTGTGGGGCCTTGTGGGCCCCTCTGCTTTGCCTGGTGGCCCGGAGTCGGTGGTGCGGCCTTGTTGTGCCGTTTTATTTTTTGCTGCTCAGGGAGTTCTTGTCTCCCGCTGCAGCCCTGTCCCTGTCCCTGTCCGGTCTGTGAGGTTGGCGTTGCTTGGTTTTCTTTTCCTCCTGGTTGGTGTCTCTGGGGTTCGGTCGCAGTGTGGAGGTTTTCGCTTGCCGTCAGGCTTCCTTTCCGGCTTGCTGCTTGGCCTGCTTCCGTCCCTTTGTCCTTGTAACGTCCCTCTCAGAAAAAAAAACCGAGGGCCCCGAGGGTCCCCGAGGATCCCCGAGGGTCCCCGAGGGTCCCCGAGACGACGGGGAACTATGTCACCCACCCCAGGCTCTAGAATCCGGGCGTGCCTAGTAGTGCCCATGCATTGTGCTCAGGCAGGTTTCAGTAACGGGTCGTGTCCCACAGCGACAGTGTGGCGTTCGCTCGACGATATGGGGCATCTAGTGGCATTGAGGGGCTGCTATCTAGAGAGGACGCGGTGTACGCGGTGAATTAGCGTATAGGAGACGGACATCTCCTCAGGGCGCGTCCCCCTTAACACACGCCAGGCGCGAAGGATTCTGGCGTAACAATAATAATAATGCTGTAGGGTGTACTTTAAAGTGCGTCCCCTCAAATACCTCGCGAGCGGGTTCCCGTCATCCGCATTCCGTGTACCTCTCCGGGCGGGATCCTCAGGTACTGACGAACTTACTGGCAGGATAGGTGGCAGGGACGCATTCCGAGAAGCAGATGCCCTGGATAATTGGATCTCTTGTCTGCTCGTTGCATTTGAAGCAGTGGAACGGATCCTGAAAGGTCGGGGCGCTGTTCAGCTTGGCCACACATTCGCGGCATGCGTCCTGCGCCGTGGTGTTAGGCGAGCTGCACTTCTGACAGGCGTAGTCGGTGTTGGCGCATCTGCGGGCAGATAAATGAATGACGGCGATGATGGTGGATGGAGGTGCGTAAGGACGGCTTTTGGGTTGATGTTTACCTGGGCCTTTTGAACAATAATGACAGGTTTTCCTTCCCGGTAATATAACTATGAATTGATGATGACTTTCCAGCCGTTTTATTCTTTTGATCATATGAGGATAGCTGTTATCAATTAACTACTATATCTACGTACGAAGTACGCGAACTAAGTAAACTAAGGCAGGCCGGGTCGGCAGAACGTGTTATTAGGCAGGGGTCCCGAACGTTGCGCAATTGCCAGCTAGATACGTATTGAAGACATTATTTTGGGGACGAGCGGTGTATTCGCGAGGAGTCCACATCCGCATTCATCAGGCGTTAGTATATTACCTGATCGCTCGGTACCTGTTCCTCATCCTACGTAATAATCGATCCGTCCGTTGCACGCAAACCCTTCTACGGACCAACTCACCCGGACGCCAAGGCACCACTACTGAAGAAAGCCAAGCAAGATGTCACGAACAAAATGACGGCAGTGTTCTCGATAACGCGTGGCATACGTGGCAGCGCCATGAGTATCTCCCTCGGGCGAAAGCGTTGAAATATGGTAGGTTTGCAAAAACTGCAGGTTGGTGAAATCAGATACAATCTATAACATGTAATCTCAGCACCTAGACGGTCGGTGGACGATGTGCGAGCTGCAACACAGGAACTCACTGCTGTGCTGTCAGGGGATACCTATCATCGCAGCTAGTTGAGTGTGTTAAGAGATTAGTGCACAGCAGGGATTTATTCTCAGCGACGACGGCACGAGTACGGGCGGGCACCAATAGCCCACCTCACGAAATTAGATTTCGACGTAGTAGTTGACACGAAGGAGGTACGTATGTAGAGCAGCCCACCATTTGCGTAACTATGGCTGGCCACCGCCTGCCGCGTTCATCTGTCCCCAACACATGACGAACTTTGGTTGATGCACGCAAGGCACGCACATACAGGACGAAGGGATGCGTACTCAGTACTTAGGATGAGCGCGCAAACCTGCACAGAAGATGGAGGATATGCTTCATCACGCAGGTCACTAGCTAGGTTGGTTCCGTAAAATCTCAATTCATTGTAAATTAAATTAGAAAACGTGTCGCAATCCCTTGGTAACTGATTCGACTTGTTGTTTATTTCTGGCCCGTCTAAGCATAGCTGCTGCTTCATGGTAGCTTCTGGTAGCTGGCCGTGCGTGGTTAGTGGGGCGCGCGCGGGACGCGCGAGCACGGATCCTATACAAGCAACCAAAGCTAGCGCCATTGAACATTCTAGCATGATGCATCGCATCGCATCAATTCTGCCTGTATGGGTGCCGTTCATGTTCTTTCCACTACGGAAGCATGCATTTACTTGCGAGTACGTAGTGATGATAGTTACGACTGGCTGGTTTGGACAGCAACAAACTTCTCACGATCGTCGCCTGGTCAACTTCAACACCTTTTAATAGAATGCTATGTTTTTGTATTGATTGGATGGTCCGTGCGGATTCTGTGGGACGCCCTTACTTCAGTTCTAGTGGGCGTTTCTGTCGGCTTTGAGCGCGAGTAGCGCGAGTAGCCTGCGCGCATCTATTTGTTTTTTTAAGGTAGACGTACGTGCGTGCAAACAAAACAATAAACAATTAAAATCGTGGCACGGACTGCTGGTTGAATCCATTGAGGCTTTCCTTTTGAACCGCCATCAGCTGTGCACGCAAGAGGTCGTTTTATGATTGCCGAACGATCCAGAGGACTGGAGCTGCGGCGATTACTGCACGGCACCGGCCGTGGTGGGCAACAACCCAGCACTCGCCCGCGATTGTGTCGCGTGTGTCAAGGCTGCTCAACGTAAGTGGGCGCGTCCATCCATGCTGGTGCTTTTGTTTGTACGAGCATCTTGTTATTTGGTGTCATGTGAGGATGCAAGGAACCTTGTTCAACAAATGATATGTTATACGGCTATCATACTTCATATCCTGGCGCGCACTTTCATATTGAACTATCTAAACCTTCATATTGATGAACGTTGTAGCAGTCGCTCACCTTGGGACCCAGCTTGGCGGTCGGAACCACGGTAGCGAGTCTAGGCTTCGAGATATGACTAATTGCGGAAAACATACAGATTGGTGGCAGCGGTGTGACGACCCCGCAGGGGCAGGACGCAAACGGCGTACAGACACGAAGGTACACCCAAAATTTTTCGCGTCCTGGCCCTCCAGGATCTCGGTGCCTTGATGTAGACGCCACGGGTAGCCGGTATGAAGACGCCGAACCCGCAGTTGTCTCAGTCAACACGATGATAGGTACGATGTCGTGCAGATGTACGGCACTGACTAGTACTCTTGTTTCTAGCGAGGTATGACGAGAATCGATATGGAGACGCAGCGGAAGACTTGAAGCCCCCTAGTACGACACCACTAGAGCCAGGCCTTCACCGGATCCACCAACACCGAGCCTCCCACCCGCAAGTGATGTCTAGGGTAGTAGCAGAGTGAGGGTTTCGGGCAAAGGGTCTCGGCGGGCTGCTAGCGCGTGCAGGGCTAGTCCTAGGCTCGACCGGTTGACCTGATGCTGCCAATTGTAACCCTAAGGTACGGGACCGTACGGGGCCGTACAGAGCTGGTTTGAGACGTGTCCAAGCCGTTGTCTTACAAGCACAGAGACTGCGACCCCAGAGCAGCGAGTCAAGAGCAGTGTTCACAAGTCTTCAACGTGAAGGGACTGATTGTAACTCGGTTGAAGGTCGGATTGCCTTAGTGACTTTGCAACTTGACACTTGTGGTCTCTTGCTTGGTTACCGACTGATTGTCTGACAAAACACAGCACAGACGCCGTGCGCGTGCGCAATTAGGGTCCTCGCAAGTCGTGTCTCTCGGTTTATTTTAACACAGCACAGACGCCTCCTTATATACTGACAAAACACACCGTACGTACGGATCCACGTCAGGCCCGCGGCCCACGTCAGGCCCACACTCGAACCGAAACCCGGTTTCACCAGAGCTGAAACCACAACGTCCCCGAACCGGACGTGCCAGAACTCGAGGTAAATATTGCAACCCCCGGGCCCGAAACCACAACCGTTCACACACTAGAGAGTAACCTCCCCACCCTAGTGGCCAACACGTCAACCACTAGACCGCAAGCCACCAGCACTGGAGTGGGCCCACCCGCACTAGGGACGGAGGTGCCACCACTTGAAGCCGACAGCACAGTTCATACCCTAGAGGCCAAAGAGAAGGGGCCCGGGGCTAAGGGGCAAGGACCAAGTCCCTAGGACCAAGTCCCTACCGTCAGCCATTCTCGGTATCTTTTGATACCACCTTCAGGACTCAAGTAGATACTTACTATCCGGTGTCTCGGTCTTCAGTCTCTAGTCGTTCTCGTTAGATCTCGTGTTACAGTGGTGCGAATTGAATCGAACTAGTTCGCCTCTATCTTACGTTCATTTAATCCCTTCTTTTAACTTTTAACTTAAGTCTCAATGGAGCTGGCGCCGACGCAAGCCAACTCGGACGTCATCAGTTTTGCAGCTCATAAGATGCGTTTTTTCTGATATCTCCGTTCGCTCTCGACGAGGCGCGCCGAATTGTTTCTGCGTAACTTATCGTCAGTATCGCCTAGCATTTACTTACAAATTGAGCAATTACTTACAAATTGAGCAATTACTCAAAGTCGGCCTTATGCAGCCTTCGTCCTCGCCTTGGGGAGCACCGGTCCTCTATCTTCGCTGCAAAGAAAGATGGCGGTCTGCGAATGTGCACTGACTATCGACACTTAAATAAAGTCACAATCTAAAATCGCTACCCTATATATATTGAACGCAGAGGATCTTTTCGATGCCCTGCAAGGTTCGACGGTCGTCTCATCGATCGACCTACCGCCGTCGGGTTATCATCAAATTAAAATCAATAGAAGATAGGCACAAAACCGCCTTTCGCACACCATTTGGGCACTACGAATTCCTCGTCCTAAGTATGGGCCTCGCGAACGCACCACCGACTTTTCAAGCAGTAATGAACTCAGTGTTCCAACCGTACATTGACAAATTTGTCCTTGTATACCTGGACGACATCATCGTCTTCAGTAAATCGCCGACGGAACATTTACAGCACCCCCGACTCGTGCTCGACACCCTAAAACGGGAAAAATTACAAATAAATTTATCCAAATTGAATCCAATCGTCAGAAATTGAAGTTCCTCGGCATGGTTGTCAGTCGTAACGGCTTGAAAGTCGATGACTCAAAAGTGAAGGTCGTACGCAAATGGCCAACACCACACGATGTTTCCAGCTTACGTGGATTTCTTGGCTTATCAAATAATTTCCGCAAATTTATACAAGGCTACTCCTCGTTTGTAGCACCCCTTACTAAGTTAACGGGCAACACCGGGCAATACCGTACAATTCACGTGGGAAGCTGAACAACAATTCACGTGGGAAGCTGAACAACAGCTCGCGTTTGATCATGGGGTTAAAGATGCGCTTACAAACGCGCCAGTTTTAGCATTCCCGGACGTCACGAAACCCTTCGAGGTTATCAGCGACGCATACATCCTTGCCAGGCACGGGAGCAGTTCTCATCCAAGGAGGACGCCCTGTCGCCTACACTAGCGCTAAATTCTCCCAAGCAGAGAGAAGCGAGACCACTACTGAACAGAAACTCCTTGGCGTAATCCAAGCCCTTAAACAATGACGTTGCTATCTGGAAGGCCTACCTACTACATTAATAACCGACCATAACCCTAACACCTTCCTGGATTCCCAGAAAAGCCTGTCGAAAATCTCTCGCCGTCAGATTCGTTGGCTCGCGTATCTGCAGTGCTTCATCTGCACATGGGAATACCGTCAAGGAAGAGTGAATGTCACTGATCCGCTGAGCCGATTCACAGCAACGGTACTGGCTGCCCACGTACGGCAGCGGTACACGATGCAATCTACCCTGCCCGATGAACTGCTGGGGGCGTACACACTCAATCCGTACTTTACGGATGCAAACACATTGTCGAAACATGGCTTCCGGTATGACCGCGATGGTCACTACCGCCGAATTATGGCGTTCGATAGGTATGACCGTAATGGTCACTACCATCAAAATGGCTGTCTAGGTTGTGCCTGATCATCACAACCTCCGCACCCGAATACTACAAGAGCATCACAACTGCCTTTACTCCGGTCACTGGGGTGTAGATCGCACCCTGGTACTTATACGCCGTGAGTTCTGGTGGCCACATATTACCGCCGACGTGGGACGCCACGTCGCGGCTTGCTCACGGGTTTCCTACAAACAGCCACTCCAGATCCCCGGGCATGTCTGGAGAAGTGTGTCAATAGATGCATCTCATTATCGCACACCACAACGCCACAACAGCCACAACGCCATGGGCACGTTTGTAGACCGCCTGACCAAGATGGTTTGGGTGGCCCCTACAACCGAAAACGTCACAGCTGAGGATCTTGCCCAGTTGTACATCGACAATGTCCTTCGTTCGCCACCACGGGCTCCCCGAAGACGTGATCTCTGGCAGGGGGCCACAGTTCAACAGCAACTTCTGGAAGGAAGTTTTCGAAGTCACCGGCACACAACAGCGGCTCTCATCAGTGTACCACCCGCAAACCGACGGGCAAACAGAGAGAATGCACAGGGTTCTTGAAGAAATCCTGCGCAACTACGTGAATCCTGCTCAAGATGACTGGGATTCCAAGCTCTCCATGGTCGAATTCGCTATCAACAATACATACCAGGCCTCCATAAAAGCTACCCCATTCGAACTGAACTACTGCCGTACGCCCCGCCTGCCCGCCCTGCTGGGTATGGACACACACGTTCCCGCCGCACAAAAATTCTGTGACGACATGAGGAACAACCTTAAGCGGGCAAAACAGTTCATTGCTAAGGCACAAGACTATTACAAAAAATACATACGCCGACCAGGACCGGCGTGAGGGTCAATTCCAAGCCAACCAGGAAGTGCTCCTCAGCACCAGGAATATCCGGTTGCATTCACCGGGCTCCAGCAAATTGCTGCCCCTCTGGATCGGCCCATTCAGAGTCGCCAAGGTACTATCTCCTGTAGCAGTCAAACTCGACCTGCCACCCACGTATCGCATACACCAGTAGTCTTCCACGTGTCCCTACTTAAACCACACGTGCCAAGCAAAGGCCGGCAGCCACCAGGACCCATTTCCGTCCTGGATGATGGTCCATACTGGGCTGTACGACAGCTCCTCGCTCATCGCGAAAAGAAACACCACTCGAGCAAGCGCCTCAAATTCCTGGTGGCGTGGGATGGATATGGACCCGAGCACAATTCATGGGAGCCCGAAGACAACATCACACCATCGGCCATCGATGAGTACTGGGCTACCCATCCCAAACTTCCAACCCCCGCACAACGCAACGAAAACCCACAACCCAAACCACAACCCAGAATGCTGACACGCGGCAAACGCGCCCGCAACTCATAGCTCGCAGGGACTCTCTGTAACACCTGAGTCGGTGTGAGCGGAAGCGTAGGATCGTAGGGTGACCTACTTCTAGTAAACACGGATGTAAATGGCGTAGTGTGGGAACGACCCACAACCACTAGGTGTCTAGTGATGGCTCATGCCCTACCCGTGCGAGCCTTTATGCACCTGGGGCCTCGCATCACCCAGTGCCGTACCGTATCGGCATCTTGTGCATCCTTGAGATTCACAACCTTCCCGTGTGACACCCCACGGGCGTGATTAACCATGAAGCATTATCACCAGAGATCCCATCAGATCTGTCAGCAGAAGTCACTTGGGTTTGGGGGCCCGAGGTAGGTTCCAGAAGTCATGTCACGAGCGGTTCGTAATTTGGATTACGAACGCCTAGCTTTCGTGACAAGGCCGAAACTAAACCTCCGCCCAATGCCTTCCATTATGGCATTCATTATATAATTATTATATTGTCCCAAGAGCTTTGCGACCCATTGTAACAACGGCGGTCTCGCGTCCATAATTACTTAGTCCGCGAGCCCGGTGTTACACTCTCCCCCCCTGAAGCGAACGTCCCGAGAGCTGTGACGACCCTCGTTATCAGCCTTCCGTTTCCCCAATAGTGTCTTAGAACGGCGCTCAGTATGCGCCTCCTGTTCTTGTCGTACAGGTGGGGTTGGCTGTGCCCGCTTCAGAGGTTTGTGAACCTTGTTTTCCCTGCGCTGCGCCTTCAATGCAGCGTGACTGTGCTCCTTTCGGCTCGCCTCGGGTAGGCGCGCTTCATATGCCTCAATCAGCTGTTCCACTGGCCCAGACTCTCGCAGGGTAGCGTCCGGCTCCCAACTGTTTTCAGAAGGAGGGAAACCCTGCCACCTGACGAAGTATTCCCGTCTGTATCGACCACGCCCCGCACTGACATCCCTGTGGTCAGTTATGTCCTGAACCATCCAGTAGTCATTCTCTCCAATCGTGAAGGCAGGGGCTGGCGGAGTCCGCCCATCGCTCTTGTATTCCTTCAAGAGTGACATGTGGAACACTGGATGTATGCGCACCTCGCTAGGTAAAGTCAGCCTAGCAGCCGCAGGTCCCACCATTTTCTCAACGCGGTAGGGCCCGATCCAACGCGGCATCAACTTGCGCGCACCTGGGGTTCTGAACGTAATGTTCTTCGTATTGAGCAACACCTCCTGACCCTGTTTGAACACGGCGGCGTCTCTCTTTTTGTCCGCGTGTTTCTTCTGCCTCTGCTGTGCAGCTTCGAGGCACGCCTTTGCTCGCGCGAGTCGTTCGCGGAGGTTGACACTAAATCGTACAGCGCCAGGCACATTACTAGGCAGCTCCACATCAGCCGGGGTAAGCGGCTGCCGTCCGCCATTCAGCTGGAACGGGGTGGTGCCTATGGATTCCTGCCAAGCGTTGTTATTAATCGCGAACTCAACAAGTGGCAGGTGCTCCTCCCAATCGTCATGGGTTGGGGCAATGTAGTGCCTGAGTGTCTCTTCCAAGAGACGGTTCATCCTTTCAGTTTGGCCATCTGTTTGTGGATGGAACGCCGTACTCATGTAGCAGTGAGTGCCAAGCAGGCGGGTGACTTCCTTCCAAAATTTGCTCGTAAACCGTGGATCTCGGTCCGAGACAAAGTTCCTTGGTAAACCGTGTTGCTTGAAGACAGTTGACACGAACAGGTGTGCCAAGTCTTCTGCCGTGGCGCTGGTGTGTGTGGCAGCAAAGTGGGTCATCTTGCTGAGCCGGTCCACAAACACAACAACAGCGTCGTGCCCGTCTTTCGTGGTTGGCAGCTGTGTTATCAGATCCATGGAAACACTTTCCCACACTCCCTGTGGTATCGGGAGAGGATGCAGTAGACCCCCGGCTTCTTGTTAAGGGGCTTGTTTCGCTGGCACGATGGGCAACTGGCAACGTAACGTTGCACGTCTGCGTGGAGGCCAGACCACCAGAACGTTCTTGCGATCGCTTCCGCGGTGCGCTCGGCACCCTTATGCCCAGAGAAAGGAGGGTCATGGTACTCCTTTATGATTGATGTGCGCAGCTCGGGATCGTTAGGTACGACTATCTGGTCACCCTTGTACCAGAACCCGTCCCGCATCTTTAACTGCATCTCTGCTGCCTTCGGTTTCTTAAACCAAGGGTCTCCAGCATACCCTTCACGTATCCGACTGCCAAGGTCGCCAACCGTTAGGGACCCGGCAAGCACCGCTAGCACCGCGTCGTGAATGCGACTGATCGGATCAGCCACGTTGATTCGCCCAGGACGGTACTCCCATTTCGTGCCGTTAAAGCGTTGGAGGTATTCCATCCATCTTGCTTGTCGTCGTGACAGCAATCCAGTCCCGCGCTGCTCATGCAAGTACACTAGCGGATGGTGATCTGTAATCAACAAGAACTCACTACCCTCTAGGTAGCAGCGCCACTCAGTAAGAGCGTGAATCACCCCAAGGCATTCCTGATCTGTGGTCGTGTAGTTGTGTTCCGCACCAGTAAATTTCTGGCTCGTGTACGCAACTGGGTGGCCGTCCTGCATGAGGACAGCTCCCGTACCGAATACGGACGCGTCAGACCAGACCTCAAAGGGTTTATCGAGCTGGGGAAGGGCGAGAACCGGTGCGTTCATCAAGGCTTTCTTAATGCCCTCAAATGCCGCTTGGCACTGAGGCGACCAGACGAAGGGCACTTTCGCACTGGTCAGAGCTGTCAAGGGAGCTGCTAAGCTCGAATACCCCTGGATGAACCGTCTGAAGTAGTTTGCTAAACCAAGGAACTCGCGGAGCTTGCGCAGATCCTTGGGGACGGGCCAATCCCGCACCGTAGCGACCTTTGAGGCATCTACCTTCAGACCCTCTCGGCTTACAATATGGCCGAGGAACTTCAATTCCGATTTATTGAAGTCACATTTTCTATAGGCATGAAATAGGGTGAATTAGTGCGGCGGGGAATTAGCGCTAATTTGCACTAATTCGGGCCTGTACGGCGGACCTAATTCACTGTACAGCGCTGAATTCCCGAGTACTGTGCGGTAAGTAGTAACCGGTCAGTAACAAACTGGTCTGCCTTTCTCTTTCTTGCTTACATTCTAGAGCAATCATTTATTTGCAGTTTGACCATATGCTTGCACAAGCCGTGAGGAAATGAGTAACAAAAACAGCCAAGCTAAAGCACCCATTGAATCAATAAACCTTACCTATTGGAGTTCCCTTAAAAAGACAATAGTATTCAGTTCAAGTTTCAACACGGTAAAGTTTACCTCACACATGTCACTGGCGCGAAATGGTCCAAACAAGAGATCATTCTGGGGGTGGGCCGCGCGTTGATCGACGCATCTGTAAAAGTCAGTTCAGTAGGCTTCGGCCGTATGGCCGATGAGTGCTGCAGCTATTGCTGCGACTCGGCTGCCTCGCCCTCGTCCGCGCGGGCGTCGCAACACCAGGGCACGCTGGTTAATGACTCCATAGTCTTCTTCGACCTAGACAAGTTTAGCGTAACGAAGGATACGCGGCCGACGTGTCCTCACTGCGTAAAAGGCAAGGTTAATCTCGACGGCTGGGCGCCCCCGAGACCGATGAGGGGTTTGAACAGCATACAGCTATGACCCCAGGCACTTCCGATTACAAGGCGGTTTTTTTACGTTGGTAGGAAAGCATAAGGCTGCTCATTCTAACAGCCCCAGTGGGGCCCAGACACATTACCCAACGGTGGCTCTCGCCGCTCTCCCCTGGTCTGCCCATCGTCATCCCCGTTGCTTGTGAGATCGCATGCCAGGGCCTGAGACCGCGTGCCAGGGCCTGAGACCGCGTGCCAGGGCCTGAGACCTCGTGTCAGGCCCTGGGGTGCGGTCTCAGGAGCTGACACGCGGTATTAGGCCGTGGCAGGGGGTCTCAGGCCCTGAGGTGCGGTCTCAGGAGCTGACACGCGGTATTAGGCCGTGGCAGGGGGTCTCAGGCCCTGGGGTGCGGTCTCAGGAGCTGACACGCGGTATTAGGCCGTGGCAGGGGGTCTCAGGCCCTGAGGTGCGGTCTCAGGAGCTGACACGCGGTATAAGGCCGTGGCAGGGGGTCTCAGGCCCTGGGGTGCGGTCTCAGGAGCTGACACGCGGTAAGAGGCCGTGGCAGGGGGTCTCAGGCCCTGAGGTGCGGTCTCAGGAGCTGACACGCGGTATTAGGCCGTGGCAGGGGGTCTCAGGCCCTGGGGTGCGGTCTCAGGAGCTGACACGCGGTATAAGGCCGTGGCAGGGGGTCTCAGGCCCTGAGGTGCGGTCTCAGGAGCTGACACGCGGTATTAGGCCGTGGCAGGGGGTCTCAGGCCCTGGGGTGCGGTCTCAGGAGCTGACACGCGGTATTAGGCCGTGGCAGGGGGTCTCAGGCCCTGGTGCGGTCTCAGGAGCTGACACGCGGTATTAGGCCGTGGCAGGGGGTCTCAGGCCCTGGGGTGCGGTCTCAGGAGCTGACACGCGGTAAGAGGCCGTGGCAGGGGGTCTCAGGCCCTGGGGTGCGGTCTCAGGAGCTGACACGCGGTATTAGGCCGTGGCAGGGGGTCTCAGGCCCTGAGGTGCGGTCTCAGGAGCTGACACGCGGTATAAGGCCGTGGCAGGGGGTCTCAGGCCCTGG
Organism: Eudorina sp. 2006-703-Eu-15; assembly: GCA_003117195.1. Taxonomy (NCBI): domain Eukaryota; kingdom Viridiplantae; phylum Chlorophyta; class Chlorophyceae; order Chlamydomonadales; family Volvocaceae; genus Eudorina; species Eudorina sp. 2006-703-Eu-15. Next base: position 461,722 of record BDSI01000091.1, read on the forward strand.
GGTGCGGTCTCAGGAGCTGACACGCGGTAAGAGGCCGTGGCAGGGGGTCTCAGGCCCTGAGGTGCGGTCTCAGGAGCTGACACGCGGTATTAGGCCGTGGCAGGGGGTCTCAGGCCCTGGGGTGCGGTCTCAGGAGCTGACACGCGGTATAAGGCCGTGGCAGGGGGTCTCAGGCCCTGAGGTGCGGTCTCAGGAGCTGACACGCGGTATTAGGCCGTGGCAGGGGGTCTCAGGCCCTGGGGTGCGGTCTCAGGAGCTGACACGCGGTATTAGGCCGTGGCAGGGGGTCTCAGGCCCTGGTGCGCGGTCTCAGGAGCTGACACGCGGTATTAGGCCGTGGCAGGGGGTCTCAGGCCCTGGGGTGCGGTCTCAGGAGCTGACACGCGGTAAGAGGCCGTGGCAGGGGGTCTCAGGCCCTGAGGTGCGGTCTCAGGAGCTGACACGCGGTATTAGGCCGTGGCAGGGGGTCTCAGGCCCTGGGGTGCAGTCTAAGGAGCTGACACGCGGTATTAGGCCGTGGCAGGGGGTCTCAGGCCCTGGTGCGCGGTCTCAGGAGCTGACACGCGGTATTAGGCCGTGGCAGGGGATCTCAGGCCCTGGGGTGCGGTCTCAGGAGCTGACACGCGGTATAAGGCCGTGGCAGGGGGTCTCAGGCCCTGGGGTGCGGTCTCAGGAGCTGACACGCGGTAAGAGGCCGTGGCAGGGGGTCTCAGGCCCTGAGGTGCGGTCTCAGGAGCTGACACGCGGTATTAGGCCGTGGCAGGGGGTCTCAGGCCCTTGAGACCGCTTGCCAGGGCCTGAGACCACGAACCCGTCACGGACAACGACTGCAACGACTGGCAACGCGTTTCGCACTGCATAGTTTCTGCCACAAACCACAAAAAACGACTGATCCATCATTCATGTGGACGCTTCACATCGTTTTTCAGAAGTAAAGCTTTTGTGGGTTTTTATCCAAGCCCCGCTGACAGATGATAACATTTGACGAAGAGCGTTGCGTTTCACTAATGTTGCTAATACCCGCTGTCAAAAGCAGCTAAGTTCTTGTATGTGGCGTTTCTCTTTCTCCCCTAAAGTCAAGATGTCTGTATTTTGGATCCCGAATGGTCTATGCCTCCGCCTGGGCACCCTAATGATACAAAAGATCTCCGCGTGCACGTACTTTAACTCTGTTTTCAATGGTGACCTCGCGGTCGCCTACAACCTCTGTTGAGGCTCAATATATGCTATTTGGTTAGGCTGCAAGATTCAGTAATTAGAGTTAGAAGGATGAATTTGAGTATGAAAATGAAGGTTTCTACGGCCGCTGTAATTCCTTCTATACAGCCACCCTATAGCAGTAATTACTGGAGATACAGCACCCTAGAATTTGCGCAAATTACCATGTCATGGCGATGCGCAATAGTCATTGGTAACGGCTTTGCGTGCCGCTATGCGCCCTGATTTCCTCAGGGGCTCCATTTATTAGACGTCGTGTCTCTGTAAGCTAGTAAGAAGTCAAGGGTAAGAAGTCGACAGAGTAAGACCAGAGAGTAAGGAGTCGGGTCAAGTCAAGTCAGGTTGTCGAGTAAGGTCAGGTAACCCTACAAGTATATCAAATCCTCTTGTCAAATCGGGCTGTGGAGCGATAGGGAACGGCAAATAGCGTCTTCTTATGGACATGGCTCTTGCCCTGCGCGGGAAGAATATGGACCGGTTTGGAAAGCAATTTCGAAGGTGAAACGGTAGCGGTACTACGGAATCCATGCGATTTTGCAAAAAAGAGTTTTTGTTCTGGGAACATGGCCGCCGTTCCTGGGCGAAATCGTACTGTTCCCAGGATGGGCCGGGGCCGTTCCCGGAACAGGGCTTGTCGGTTCCCAGCTTTGGTTTCGCTCTCTGCGCGCACCAGCATCAGGTAACTGCGCGCTCCCCGTGCAAGGGCCTTTGCTGCTTGCTTGGCAGACAGGAGCCCTATTTCCTTATCGCCGGTAAACTCAACAGTTGCAGTACTAAGCAGCGGTTTTCCGCTCAGCGGATCGAAGCCTTCCAGCGCTGCGTGTGACGGCTTAAGTTTGACGTCACGTCCCTGATAGCAAATGATCACCCTGTTGCGCTTGTAATCCATGCGCGCTTGTCGCACGTGAAGCCAATCTGAGCTCAGGATTACGTCAATGCCCGGAACTCCTTCGGGAAGCACCAACAGCGTGACCCACTCGGTATGGTTTCCCATTCGTAATCGGGCGCGCACCTGACCGTGCAACCGAGAGGTCTGACCATCTGCAAGTCGTACCGTAACTGTTTCAGAATGCCGTACAAGCAAAGACAAACGACGTGCAAGGGACAGCGTAATGAAACCGTGCGCCGTGCCGTTGCAATCCGCGCCGCTGTCCACCAATGTTCGTGCAGGGGAGTCGGCTATCCTTGCATCGAACTGCATCGTATGGCTGCGCCCAACGCGCAGAGTGCTCAACTTAGCTGGTTCCCTGGGCGGATCATACCAAAGCTGAACCGGCCAGTGTGTGCCCGGGAGAGGCACCCGTTGCCCATCTTTCCCGGGTCCTGTAAACAGCTGCCAGCACACACAGTGTGTGCCTACAGGGTATGTCTTAAACAGACGGAACCCAGCCTTCCTGAAGAGATGCTGTACGTGCGGCCAATCTGGCATGACAAACATTGCACTCGTACGCTCGGGTAAACTGACTTTGCATTTCTCATAATGCTGCAGCCATAGATGAATCTGAGTGACCGGAGGGTGAGCCCAAACCAGTGCGCCTGACACGTCTTGGTCGAAGAACGAACGGCTGGGACAGGCAAAGCGCGGACACAATCGATTGCTGCCATTATCGTTACACGCTGCATCAAAGGTGAACGTCCGACCGAGCTGCGCTTGCACCGCTCAGAATTCCGACTCCAAAAACATTCTATCGGACGTCTCAGCCTCTGGCGGAGGCGGCAACCAATCGTCTAAGCCAGGCGGATCAACAGCAGGCCTATCCTGCGACACAGCTATGGGACCGCTCGGGGTCCCATCCTGCCCCTGACTTGCACCCTCCTCACGCTTGCCAACCTCCTATTCCTGCATAGGGTCTTCACCTCCACCGCGACCACCGCGGCCCCCTTTTCCTCCCCGGCCACCACGGCCGCCACGCCCATTCCCACGGCCCCAGTTCTTGTTATATTCGTTATGATTTCCACACTGAACCGGCGGCCCCGCAATCCGCCTGATCTCGTCGCACTGCCCAGAGGACCGATGCTCGTTCAAATCCAGCACCATGTGGCCACACTGGAAGCACTCGATCGGACATCGCGGCTTCTTAGCGACGTGGCGCTCCTTCAGGGTTTTGGAACGGGGGGTGGAAGCAAAGTTGAGGTTAGCCGCAGCAGCCTTAATCGCGGCGACACGATACCGGGTTTCCTGTCCGGTAGCGAACTCAATCAACTTATCCAACTCCTTCCAATCTTTGCCGTTGGCATCCGTCCCACATGCTTTGCGGAATGCCACAGGTAAACCGTGCAAGAACCAGCCTATCATCTCTCCCTGAGACATGTCCCGTGCATTGCGAATGATATCACGGAACCGCTGAGTGTACTCTTGCACGCGTTCCCCTGATTTCATAAAGTGCTCGTGCACAAACAGACGGTCCCGCACTTCCTGCTCCGTATGACGGCGCACATCCCCATATTGCAAAAGGAATGCAGAACGCAAGGCAGGCAACGTCAATCGGTCCCCCTTATCCGCATACGACTTGAGCAGTGCTTGCCCCCATTCCTGTGTGCGACCCGTTAACCAAAAGACAAAGTGCTCAGTGGGCTGCAAGCCGCTAGCTTGCATGTACTGCACCAAGCTGTCAAACCAGGTCTGCGTGCACGAAATGTGACACGAAATGTGACCGCCGTTGTTACACTCTCACTCCAGGTGGGGAGGAATGTAACACAAGGCTTCGCACCTGCACATAATATCATTATCATCATCGTAATGTGTCATTCCTAACTTCCGGTTTCACCTGTATTGCCGGTACTGCTAGTACTGCTTACGGAACCAGCTCAGCCGCACTCGGCCACTAGGCCGCCCATGTGTGTACCTCCCTGGAGACACTCCGACACTTCCACACTATTCCGTCCCTACCGTCAGCCATTCTCGGTATCTTTTGATACCACCTTCAGGACTCAAGTAGATACTTACTATCCGGTGTCTCGGTCTTCAGTCTCTAGTCGTTCTCGTTAGATCTCGTTTTACATCGCTCCAGAACCACGGGTGCGGCCTCGCTCCAGAACCACGGGTGAGGCCCAGGAGAGGCCTGGAGCTCGCTACTATAAAACATCTCATAGCTCCTTGACAACGCACCAAAGTTACTTGACTCATGCTTACGACTCCCGCTCTTTCAAATATAATACAAGATAGATAATGTACAAGGTAAAGCGCATAAAATGCCCCGGTGGGGCCCCGGTTACCGACCCACTGGGGTTGGTCGACCGACCCCGGTGGGTCGGTTACCGGGCGGCAGGGCGCCTCGGTCGGGACCCCAAAGGGCAGTGCCCCAACCGGCCTCCTCGGTAGTCGGTAACCGGTCCCGGTAACCGAATCCAACTTTTTGCAAATGCCCTTACTATCATGTTTGTGATTGTTATCGTTTGCTAATCCCCGTGTGACCAATTTATCAAGGCAATCCTCACCCTGTCGTCGGACAAGGTCCCAACCGACCCAACTCGGCACTCGGTAACCGACCCCGTTAAATCATAGTTAAGTAGTTCAAATCTATGTTTATGTAATTAGTTTTGACACATATTGGTGGCCAGCTCACAGGGCAACAAACTAGTACAGGAATGTTGACCGTACAATGGGTCGCAACAACCAAGTGTCCCTGGTGGAATGTCTTAGTCGGAAAACTTTACTAAGTAATAGTCTAACTATCCAGTAGTAATATTGCTCACAGTGAATGCCACTACTACCGACTATTTCCCGCGTGAATGGCAGATAGGGGCCGCTGTGCTAACCCCGACTGCCGTGGCAAAGATAACAGACCTACTTTTATAAGGAAGGTTTGCAACGTAATAGGCTGCGACCAGCACCTGTGCGACCGAACAGAGTGCCATCAAATTCACAAAAAGGCGACGCATCGTGATCTTGAGGACGGCACCGTAAAAGCTGTTCAAGTCAGTGAAAAGAGGTAGGTCGCACTACCTGCTGTGGCGTTCAGCGCTTACAGAGGCTCGGCCAAGTGCGGTACCTGCGAGCGGAAGGGCGCAAAGAACAGGCAGGTGGCGACTAGATTTCAGATAAAAGAATGCCAACAGTTTCGGTCGTGACTGGAATCACTGTGTGTATGGTAACATGTTGGGTACCGACTAACGTACCGGCCGCTCCCCCCCCCACCGCCCACAGATGCAAGTACTGCAACGGGTTGGTGTGCGACAACTGCCAGAACGACCACGCAGCGCTGTGTGCATACGAAAGGCAGTCATACTGTTTGACGGGGCCTCGGACTATGGCTTACAAGTTTTTTCAGACGATACATACCTCCGTCACGCTGGGTACCAAAATGTGATTGAGACCATCGGGCTTCACCCGTCCCCTGCCTGTCACACCGTAGATTCGTTGGCGGAGGGTCACATGCACGTAACGGCGCCAGCATTGGAGGGAGTTGTTACGCGCATCAGTGGTCATCCATTCCGCTTACTGGCCCTGACCAGCACTGGTTCGGATGCAAACAACATTTTGTGGGATGCAACGTAGTTACAGGCCAGTGTCCTCGCCGGGAGCCACGTAAAGGGCTACGTGATGATCCAGAGCTATGGTTACGGTGGTGCACGTGGACCGATGGCTGCCCTTACCTCCCGGCCATTCTTAGATGCCGGCCGAACAGCAGCGCTGGACCGCGACCTGCTGGCCATGCGGTCGCAGCTTATTTGCCCTGTCCCATTAGGGGCGGAGTACATGCACGAGGTGGGGGTGCTCGCGGACAGGCAGGTCCCGGACCTTCATCTGTACTCAAAGGGAGAAGGTAGACGCACTCCACGCAGCGGTACAGGCTGAGGCCAAACTGGCCCCCGAGTCTGCCTGGGCAGATGCTGAGGCCGCCAGCAAATATGTGCAGGATGTTGCAGCCACAGTGGCAGGGGCACCTTCAGCGGGTACGGGATCCATTCTAGCCCCAAGTCCGCTTACCGAGGTGGAGAAGGCCGCCATCGCCCTCATCAGTGCGAGGTTGCAGGAGGTCCCGGTCGGTGTCTTCCTGATTGAGACATTCTCGTCAAACGACCTCTTGGGTTACTCCTATGGGTTCCTCTTGGCGCTCCGGCACCTCACAGCGGTAAAGGGCGTGCTCCTCGCTATAGACGACATCATGATGGCTCTCAGGACAGGGCAGGTTTTCTCGTACATGCACTACCCAGCCTTCTACCCGGACCTGGTCACATTTGGCAAGGCGTTCCAGGTCTGTGGTGTTGCAGCTGTCTGGCCTCCAGCCGACGCTCCGCAGTACGTCGAGCACTCCTCCAGGTCGGCATCGTTTGCTGGGCTGGACATCAGCAAAGTTGGCGGCCGGGTCACCACTGGTGGTGCTGACCGGCTGTCCATGGAGCGTGCGGTCGCAATCTTGTCGGAGTACTCAGGGGCGGCGCTTGCAAGCAACAGTGTCAAGCTGGGTAGCGCATTCGTCGTCCAGGCAGTGGCCCTTTTCCGGGCCAGCGGTGTACGTCGCTACATCAGTGGCATAGCGGGCATATGGGCATCGGATGCCCTATTCGGCGGCTTGTTGCGTCAGAACCTGCAACACTCCAGGGTGATCATGCGCCTGGACATGACGGAGGCGTTGGTAAAGGAAGTGTTTGCGGTTGTCTTGAAGCGTGTAAATCCAGAGGCCGCGTGTTCCAGCAAGCAGCTCATTCTCGCAGGGCAGCCTGGGCGGCCTCCACCCGGACTAAGGTTGAGAGCCGAGTGTCTGGATGTGTATCTGTCGCACCAGGAGGCATCCATTGCTGCTGAAATGGCTCGCTTGGAGCAGCTACACAAGGATGTGCAGCGTCAGCGTGCGGTGCTAGCAGCAACAGCTCTGGCGCCGGCGGCCACAATCTTTGGGGTATAGGATTTGATATTGGGGGCAAGTTGCAGATGTGGGGGTGCGAGTGCAGGGCCCGTCTGCTTGCAGGGGGCGGGGGGGAGGGAGGAATGGTGCTCATGTCCACACTATTCGCACAGGAGACAGTGAGCCTTCATTGCCGCGACGCACGCACATCCCTTGTGAGCACTCGCTGCACTCGTCCGCGCCGTTCGTGGATGGAGAGTGGCGCCTGCATCCGCATACAGATTTAATCGTTGTTTGGGTTTGCAGAAGAAGGCGCGACAATAGTTAACATTTCTCCTGAGGAGCTGTCGATCATCCACGTTGTAGGCGAAGAAGTTCTCAGACCGCGTCGCTGAGCTCGGCAAGCTTCGGAAGCGCTTCTCATCAGCCTCCTCACCCTCACGTCGGAAAGCGCTCGGAACGCCAGCGCTTAGTTCGGACGCTTGGGTTGTACAAGAATGCCGTTAGGCGCTCCCTTAACCTGCTCATGAACATTAGATTTTAGGTTAATCCGAAAATATGGTTTGCAGACGAGTTAACAGCCGTGCTTTGGTACGGGTACGGCAGAGGATGGGCCGTACTGTGACCACCGCTTGCGAGCCGCGCTGGGTTGAGCGGTAAATTGTTGCCGGTTTAGACGTCGCGCCTTGCACTTCACGTGAGGAGCCTTGGCGCTACAAATTAGCGAGATTAACGTACTCTGACCTCTAGAGCAGTGTGGACAGACAGACGTGCTCGCGTTATTCGGAGGCCTTTGTTTCCGTGCGGTCACCACCACCACCGTCCTTGCGGCTCAATGGCGGCGCCGTGGACGATCTGCAGTTCTGGTGGGACGTGCTGCGCAGCGACTCGTCCGTCTGGGATGGGGTCAAGCGCTGCACGGTGGCCGACCTGGACTTGGTGAGGGGGGAGTTTGCGGGAGCGGAGGCAGCAACCATCTTCACTGACGCCAGTGGCGCCGGCTTTGGAGCTGCTTGGGACAGAGCCGAAATGCAGGGGGTATGGGCCCCAGCCGAGCGCAGCCTACACATCGTGTGGCTAGAGCTGTCCGCCGTTCTCCGCGCCCTCGAGACCTGGGCGCCCCGACTGGCTGGCCGCCGCGTCCTCGTCCGTTGTGACAACACCCAGGCGGTGGCCGCCATCAATCACGGGTCGACGCGGGTCAAGGACGGCCGGCAGATCAGTCGGAGCCTGGCGGAGCTGGCCATCCGCTACCAGTTTGAAGTGCGGGCTGAGCACATCGCCGGGGTGGACAATGTGCGTGCGGACCGCCTCAGCCGGCAGCTGGAGCAGGCGCGGGCCCTGAACCTGCGGCTCAAGCCGTGTACGTTCCGGTCACTGGTGGGTGGCGTCTACGCACCCTCGGTCGACTGCTGCTGCGATGTGCTGGGGCTGAACGCCCAGGCGGGCTGCACTACCTTCTTCAGCCCGGACAACTCAGTCTTGGGGCAGGCGGCGCAACTTGCCGGCAAGGTGCTGTGGGCCTTCCCACCAAAGACCTTGATCGGCGAGGTGCTCGGCGAGTTGGAGGCAGCTTACCGGCTAAATCGCAGCACGCGGGCGACAGTCGTGGTCCCACACTGGCCGGAGCGGACGTGGTTCAGGCAGTTTGTGCGGGGCAGTGGTCATGTGGGTGGCTCGTTCCGCGTGCTGACCGTGTTACAGAAGGGGCGGTCGCACTGCCTGTGGCCCTGGGGTGCCGAGGCGGACCCGGCGGCCTACGATCTGCTGGTGCTTCGTCTGAACTGACGATGCCATGCCCCGCCCAGTTGCGACAGGTTCTGGCGAGGGTGGGCCCGACACGTGTGTGGGCTGCGGCCGGCGTTGCCGAGCTACGGACGTCCGCTGTGAGGGCTGTTTGGCGGCGGCTCACCGCCGATGCCTTGATTTAAGGCCGGGGGCCTACCCGGGGGGCTGGTTTCGGTGCCCGGCCTGCGTACTTCGGGCAGCAGGCGTCACACGGTCGGCGGTGACGGCTGGGGCCTGCGACATCGGGGAACATCGGTCGGCGGGGACATCTGGGGTTCGTCGGGGAGCAGGGCAACGAAGCCCCGCTGTTCACCCGGAAGGTGCGAGGGGCGCGCCTCGTGGCCTGGGACCGGGCGGGTTTCACTATCAGGCTGCGCCTCCTGGTCAAGGAGCTGCAGCAGGCGGTGCCGGATCTCTCGGTCGACCTCACCGCCCTCTCGGCCCACAGTTTGCGGCGAGACGGGGCGACGGCAGCGGCCAATGCCGGGGTCAGTGCGGAGGCTATCAAGGAGCACGGGAGATGAAAGTCGGAGGCCGTGCAGCTATACATGAAGAAGTCGGTGGCGGTGCGCCGGGCAGTAGTGGAGAAAATGTGAAGACTTGGTGAGGGGGGTGTGTTGTATCCCACGTCCACTGTTAGGTGGTAGTGAGAACTACCGGATAATGAGACACAGTAGGCTACAAAGCCCGATGGTCGAAGAATACGTACGGCCTTTCCCGGCATGTCGTAATCTCCAAGTAAGCCGATAGCTTACACGATGCAACGCATCGAATAGTGTACATTAACCGGTGAAATATCAGCCTCGAACGAGTCTACCAGTGACAAGCGTCACGATTACAACGAAACCGTCGTAATCCCAGGTCCATACGAAAGCTTCGTAGAACCACGGCCAACGGCCGAACTCAACCAACGGTTAAGTTATGAGCATACCTAGCCAACGGCTAAGGGAAACCTGTAATGAGATACAACAACTATCCCCCCTCAGGACGAAGCGTCCTCGCGGCGTCACGAGCACAAGACCGAACCGCGTCGAGCTCAGCGCGTAGATCAGGAGTGAAGTTGGCAGCAGGCTCCCAGCTGTTATGCTCCAAAGAATACCCAGCCCACTTGACCAGGTACTCGTGCACCAACCGCTTACGGCGCTTCCCAACGCGGCGGGCACGGTAGTCAAGAATCCGCTCCACGCGGTAGAGGGGCGTTTCCTCTAGCCAGTCCACCGGTGGGGGCTCTACAACGAGAGGGGCCTCAGCAGGATTCTCAACAACAGGGTCCGACGTGGTCGCGGCTGCCCGGTATGGTCGCAGCAACGACACGTGGAAGGTGGGGTGAACGCGCATATCACTAGGAAGGTTCAGCTCTGCCGCGGCGTTCCCAACCAGGCGCTTCACAGAATAAGGACCCACCCAACGCGGCAACAATTTGCGGGGGCCCGTGGCAAGCTGCCGCAGGTTCTTAGTACTAAGCAATACCAGATCGCCCTCGCGGAACTCAACGTCCTTTTTACCCCGATTGTAGTAGTCAGTCGCACGTTGCTGAGCAGCCTCAAGCAAGGTCCTGGCCTCCGAAATCCGATCGGTGTACGACTTGACAAACTGCTTTGCAGCGGGAACGGGTACATCAAGCTCGCGCCCAACGGGCGTTGAGGGATGAAAGCCGTAGTTCAGGAAGAATGGCGATTGACCCGTGGAGCGATTCACAGCATTGTTCATCGCAAATTCCGCAGCAGACAGGTAGGAATCCCATACCCGGGGGTGGTTGCCAGCGTATGCACGCAACATGTCGCCCAACGTGCGATTCATGCGCTCAGTCTGCCCATCAGTCTGGGGGTGGTAGGCGGTGGATAGGTTTACCCGCATGCCAACCAACGTACCCAGAGCATCCCAAAACTTGGAACCGAACTGAGGTCCGCGATCAGAAACAACGGACTGGGGAACACCGTGCAACCGCACCACGTTGTCGAAAAACAGGCGAGCCGTCTGTTCCGCGGTCACAGTGGTGGTGGTGGGTGCAAGATGCACCATCTTGGTGAAACGATCAACCATGACGAGTACGGCGTCGTATCCCCCTCAGACGGAGGCAGACCCACAACGTAATCAAGCGAAACGCTCTCCCACGGAGCGGCCGGAATAGGCAGCGGCTGTAGCAGACCCGACTGCTTACCAGACTGGGGCTTGACACGTTGGCAAACGCAGGATGCCACAAATCGGGCAGCGTCCCGATTGAGATCAGGCCACCAGAAGTTGCGACGAAGCAGCTCAGCCAAACGGGTAGAGCCGACGTGGCCCGCCAGAGGGTCCGCATGAAAGCGAGAAAGGAGGTCACGGCGCAGCAAGTCATCGTTAGGGACAACAATCTACCACCATCGGCACGGATCCAAAGGCCCCGCTCACGTGTCAAATGACTAACATGGGCAGGATTGCGGAACTACGAGTCGGACGCATAGCCTTGCACAATACGATGGGCAAACGCCTCAGTCGTAACGTCAGCAGCAGCAGACTGACGACGTGTGACTACGGACAGAATGGCCGCATGCAACGACGGGTGCCGGCTAAGTGCGTCAGTGACATTCAACGACCCCGAGAGATACTCCCAGTGGAAGTTGAATCGAGCCATGAACTCTACCCAACGTGCTTGACGACGATTGAGGGTAGGAACGCCCTGCAGGAACGTGAGGGGCTTGTGGTCGGTCTTGACAACGAAGGGCCGACCCTCGAGGTAGCACCGCCACTCGCGCAAAGCATGCACGACAGCAAGAAGCTCTTGCTCGCCCGTGGTGTAGTTACGCTCTGCAGAGGAGAACTTCTGGCTCGTGAAAGCGATTGGGCGCCCGTGCGTCCTGAAGCAGGACGGCTCCGGAGCCGTGCAGCGAAGCATCAGAAACGAGCTCAACACGAAACGGCTGGGAGTAATCAGGAAAATGCAGCACAATGTCCTCAGCGACAGCGCGCTTCACAGCATCAAACGCATCCTGGCACTGAGGTGTCCAAGATTCAGCCGAAGCAAATGCGTTGGTGCGTGTGAGGGAAGTCAGTGGTGCTGCAAGTGATGAGTAACCCTTGATGAACTTGCGAAAATAGTTGGTAAGCCCCAAAAACTTACGCAATTCATGCAGGTTGGCAGGAACAGCAGTCTTGTGGGGGTCCATGCGAATCCCTTCCGACGAAACCACATGCCCAAGGTACTCCACCTGAGATTGCACCCAATGGCACTTGGACCGCTTAGCATAAAGCTGCTCGCGGCGAAGGATATCCAGCACCAAACGAAGGTGACGCAGATGCTCCTCCTTGGTCTTCGAATAGAATGTCGTCCAAATAGCACACGACAAACTTGTCGATGTACGGCCTGAACATGCGGTCAATCACGGCTTGGAAAGTAGCAGGAGCGTTAACAAGCCCAAAGCTCAAGACCGTGTATTCGAAATGACCGAAAGGCGTGCGAAATGCAGTCTTCGGAATGTCGGACTCAGCGATCCCAATCTGATTGTACCCCTGCTGGAGATCAATCGAGCTGAAGTACGCAGCACCCCGCAGCTTGTCAAGCAAGTCGTCGACGCGCGGCAAGGGATACCGATTCTTCACGGTGACCGAGTTCAGCCCACGGTAATCAATGCACATGCGCAGAGTACCGTCCTTCTTGCCCACGAAAAGGATCGGAGCCGAGTAAGGAGACGTGCTAGGACGAACCATTCCCTTCGAAAGCAGATCAGCAACCTGACGCTTTACCTCATCGAGCTCGAGGGGGCTCAACCGATACATGGGGCGAGACACAGGCTGCGCCTCAGGCATGAGCGGTATGGTGTGGTCCACCGGACGCACTGGAGGGATGCCCGGAATCTCACGGAAAACATCCGCGTACTCATCCAGCAGCGCAGAGACCTGAGGATCCTGCGTAGGCGCTTGAGCAACAGCCGAGTTCAATCGAACGGTAGGACGAACCAAAACGGCATGAGCACCCTTTCGCAACAAGCGCAGCGCGGCCTTGCGACCGACCTGCTCAGGTGTGGCATGCGCACAGAGAGCAGCAGCAGCAAAATTGACACGCGGTGGAACCTCAGCGGGCTCCTCCCCCTCCCGTGAGGCCGGAAGCCAAGGGACAACACACGGCGAACCCCCACGCAAAACGCGCAAGGTGCGAGAGTGAAAATCGAGGGAAGCCGAAGGCGCACGCAGAGTAGCCGACCCAAGGATGAAGGAAGCGGCATCCGTCAACGACGGCAAGACATACGGCGCAACGGTGCAACGCAATGACCCAAGGGTCACCCGGAGCGAAACCCGCCCGAGAATCGCCTGCTTACCCCCATCGGCCAGAGAGACGTGAGACCACTCACTAGACCGGAGAGGAAGGTGAAGGCGTTGAACCAGCGACTCACTGACGAAGTCGTGGGTAGCTCCCGTGTCGAGCAACGCGGGAAACACGAGACCTGCGGCACTCAACGAGACCAGAGGCAGGGCAGAATCCACAGCCGCGACGCCCGAGGCAGCTGCAACAAGGACAGAGGTGGCAGGTTGCCGCGGCACGGCGGTGTATGGCAGAGGCGCATCGTACCAGACATCGGCGGAAGACGACAAACCTGGCAATTCCACCACACGACCCGTGAGATCCAGCCCGTTGAACAAACGCGTACCGGAGGGGAAAGACAGAACCCGGCGCATACCCGCTAAGACCTGTGAAGCCCGGCGCACGAAGTGCGACGGGAGCACGATGCCAGCTGCAGTATCAGGCCGGAGCCGCTTGCAAGCACGGTACTGAGAGATCATGGAATGCAAGTGCTTCAACAAAGAAGGAACCATCAGGACTGTATGCCCACCGAGGTGCGAAGCGGACAAGGAACGACCGCGCGGCGCAGTGAGATTACAGTCGGCGTCAAAGCCAGCCTTCACCGCAACGGCGTCAAAGGAGAAGCAACGCCCAACGGCGGCCTCAATGTCCGACACAACGGCAGGGCGAAGCGCGCGTACAAACGGACGCAACGCAGTCACCGACGAACCCGAGCTAGAGGTCCCAGGGAAGCTCCCCTCAGCGCCAACCTGGGCAACCCCCTAGCGATCCTGTTGCGGGCGCTCGGGACAGTTAGCGTACGTATGGTTCACGCCAAGCTGCCGGCAGAAGCAACAGAAGGTGGTGTTAAGCTGGCGGGCGGCGTCCTGGAAGGACGAGAAGGCCTTGCGCGTCCACGCCGTACCAGTCTTGTCAACGTAGGGCGTCGCTGAGGCGCCCTCCTCGGCGGTAAGGGGACGGTTCGGCGGGCGAGCGGCAGCCTGGCGCTGACCGCGACCTGGCTGGTTACCTCCCGCACCCGCATGGCCACCACCCCGACCACCACGTCCCTGACCCCGACCACCGCCACCCCGACCACCGCCGGAGCCCGGCCGAACGCCCGCAGCATTGCCCGCCGCGGCCACAGCGTGGACGGCAGGAACGGCTTGGCGCTGACGCTTGGCCGGCTTGACCTCCTCGAAGCCGTCGAGGTCCATGCCGTCGTCACCGGCAGCGTCCTGCACCGAAACAGCGTTCGAGCGGAGAGCGGACCGGGCCTTTCGCATGGCGAGGAAATGAGCTTCCCGACCCAAGGCATGCTCGACCAACTTCTCGTAGGATGGGAAGGGACGACCGTGAAGGTCAGTGACGCACTCAGGGCCCAAAGCAGCGGACAGCCCCTGCTGGAACCAGAACATGCGCTCACGCATCGAAGCGTCAGAAATGTCCTGGAATACGGCCTCAAGCCGAGCCTGGTATGCACGCACATTCTCACCGGCGCGCATCACATGCTGTTTATCGGCAAGTTTCTGACGTGCCTCCTGCTCAACGGACAGGATTTGAGGCGCGAAGCGCGTGTGGAGGCTATCTAGAATCAGCGCGACGGTAAGCGAACGCTGTGACAGCGACCATTCATCGTACCAAACCTTAGCATTCCCACGCAAAGCTTGCGACAGAAAGAGGCAGCACGAGCGCTGATCCTTACCCCACGGCACAATGTCGAAGAACAATTCGGCATCACGAATGAACGCCCGAACCCGAGCGGAAATCTGTTTCGGCTCTAGCTTAGGATCTAGCAGCAAAACAGGAGACGGCAAACTAACCCTTGGCGGCTCCACAACAGGAGCAGGCTGAGAACCACCGGCCGCGCCCACCGTAGGCGTATGAGAAACCTCGGCGGCCTGGCGCGCGGCGTTCGCAGCCGCCTGGGCTTCGTAGGCCTGCTGCTGCAAATAAGCAGCATGGAAATCCTGCGATGTGGTTTGTGTGGCTGGGCGAGCAGCAGTTGGCAAAACGGCAATGGCGTTAGCAACGGGCTCACCAGCACGAGAAACCACGCGCGGAGATGACACAACAGGCTGCACAGCGGCAGGTTGCGGGGCCAAAACTGGCAAAGGAAAGCCTGGCTGGTAAAGTACTGGGGCGCCAATGGGCCCGGCGACATGGCCAGCTACCCCAACGGGGACTTCAGGCACAGCAGCGGCGACAGCAGCGTGTCCCACAGCAGGCAACCCAACGGGTGGATTCGCAGGCAAAGCAGCCCTAGGCGCTAAGCTAGCACCCTGGAACAAGTTAGCCCTGTTCCGACCGCCCGCCATGGCGAAGAATTCAGCCATGGTACCTAAACCTAGGAAACCCAAGGCCTACTTTTGTCGGCGAGCGCCTTGACAACGGCGTGTGCAGAAGAAGGTGCAGCACCGGCCAAGAGCGGCGCACGTTCAGAGTCCTCAGCGAGATCCTCGTCGTCTGCAGCAAAGACTAAGGAATCTGCAGGCAACAGGAAACGCAAAGACGATTCTAACAAACAATATGCAGCGGAATAATTAGTTACCCGTCGGTAGCGCCGCCTTCAGCGCCGCGATGTTCAGAGGACCTTCCGAGCTGGACTCGGCCATGATGGGGGTAAACGAGAATAAGGCGGAAGCGCCCGAGACAACTGTCTCGATACCAGTTGTTGTATCCCACGTCCACTGTTAGGTGGTAGTGAGAACTACCGGATAATGAGACACAGTAGGCTACAAAGCCCGATGGTCGAAGAATACGTACGGCCTTTCCCGGCATGTCGTAATCTCCAAGTAAGCCGATAGCTTACACGATGCAACGCATCGAATAGTGTACATTAACCGGTGAAATATCAGCCTCGAACGAGTCTACCAGTGACAAGCGTCACGATTACAACGAAACCGTCATAATCCCAGGTCCATACGAAAGCTTCGTAGAACCACGGCCAACGGCCGAACTCAACCAACGGTTAAGTTATGAGCATACCTAGCCAACGGCTAAGGGAAACCTTTAATGAGATACAACAGGGTGTATGTGCTTAGGACATCGCCGGTGCGGCGGCCTACGCGCGTGTGCAGGTGCTCGCCTTGTGTTAGTGTGGTGCGGGACAGCGCCCGTGGCGAGCCCGGGCGAGTGCCCGGCAGTTTTTCCCCCTTTCCTTATTTGCACTTCCCTTCCTGGGAAACTGTGACGTGGGTTTTCAATTATTTCGGTAATGGTGTGAATTGGTTTGCGTCTGATTGCATGGCGAACTCGACTCAAAAAGTGCTCACAGGGCACAGCGGCGCAGCGTTCTGAACTTGGCACACTGGCGGTGGAAGGTGCAGCGGCGACAACGGCACAAGTAGCAGCGGCCATTTTCACAGCAGGTAAACGACTGGGGGAGGGGCGGCTTGCGGATACCACGTACACTGTTTTTGATAGGGGACATGCAACATGCTACGCGGCACATTAGGGTCTGGATAACGGAATGTCAGCTGGGCAACACTTGAATGAATGAATGAATGTTACAGCGGACCCCAACGGGATCATCGGTGTATACCAGAGCAAGCTCCAGTAGGCCCCACCGCCAAGGCGGCAGGTCACCTCCACACCACAACGCCGCACCCAAAGAAAACACACCGGGCCATAACCCCAACCAGTCAGACACTGAAGCAAGCAGAGGCGCGCAGCGGGGCAACATTACCAAAGGGATAGGCACAGCAGCGGGCATAATCCCCAGAAGTGGATAAAGCCAAGCACAGGGGAGGTCGCCCACACAGGCACCCCATTACCCAGCTACCACCACCTCTGAGGCACCCAACGCAGCACCCTCTCGAGGTCTTGGAAGGCCCACGCCTGGCTCGTGACACTGCCCAGCGACCGCTAGTGGGGTAACCCGCATCATAAGAAATAACTTGGCCAAAACACCAAAATGCCAACGGGAGCCCAACCTCCACCCCAATCTGAGGGTAGGCCCGGTCCCCAACTTGAACCCCGGTTCGGAGAGCCCGACGATAAACAGACAGAGGGCGGGGAACCCGCGCCTCATCCTTCTTCAGGAGCAGGTCCTGCACATCGCAGGACTCCCCCCGCCACTTTCAAGAAAGGGTGGAAAGGGCCCACTGAGCTCCAACCCCGTCTCGGGAGCCCCAACTGGGCGAACCCGTGAAGGCGCCCCCAAAAGTCAGCGATTGCGCGCCGCTCCCCTTGTTCTGCCAATATCGGTCCCGGCCGGATCGTCTGACCCTGACCAGGTGCTGACCGACGCAGGGTGGCCGCCATGAATCGGCGACCAGTCTCCATGGCCGCAATCGCGGCCAACACCACCACATCCCAAACAACTTGCTCCACGGGTGGCGGGGGCTCCACTTGTTGGCATCACCCTGTTTACCGCGTTGTTCAGCCTTTGACGTGGATGCCGTGCACTAGGCTTCACGCTGGGGCAATCGATGAATTGGCGCGGGGCGGGGCCTGTGGATGCCTTGCGGGTTCATAATTGGCGGTGATGAATCACGAGGGGCTTCTTGATTTGCATTCAAGAGGATTGCCATGTGGCTGGGATTGATTTGTGGGCGGCGTGCTGGTTGGCTTGGTACGATTTCACTAGGGACGCAACGTGCTGCCCTTAACGACTGCCTTCCCTTTTTTGCCGTTCACAGTTGCTCACAGGCCAGCGGCGCAGCGTTCTGAACTTGACATATTGGCGGTGGAGGGGGCAGCGGCGGCAACGGAACAGGTAGCAGCGGCCATTTTGACAGCAGGTAAACGACTGGGCGCGGGGCGGGCTTGTGGATACCAGGCACACTGCATTTGATCGGGAACGTGCAACATGCTACGCGGCACGATAGGGATTTGATGACGGAATGGCAGCTGGGCAACGCTTGCTGGCGTCACCCTGTTTACCGCCTTGTTCAGCTTTTTGATGGGAGTTTTGCTCAGTAGGCTTCACGCTGGGGCGATTGACGCACGGATGGCCATGGGACGGGGTTTGTGGGTGCCTTGAGGATTTAGATTTCGGCGGCTATGAATCACGGCGGGCTAGCTGGCCTAGTCGTCCGGCTCGCAGCGGTTGCATCGGATATATGCGCGAGATGCAGTTAAGGGGTCCACTTGCTGGTGCTGCTGGATGGCCAGGATCTGTGGGTTCAACTCCCACAAGCACCATATCAGCCAAGCTGCCAGCGGAACTGACTTGTAGCCAAAGCCGGCAGGGCCCATGCCGCGTGACTTGACTGAGTTGAGGGGAGGAGTCACGTGAGGCTTTTTGCGAGAAGTGACGGAACCGAACAGCTTCTTGATGCCCGCCTCTGTCGGATGCTGTGCACTAGGACTCGGTGGGCTACAATTTTGTTCTAAATTGGATCGAGCACGGCTAAAGTACATTACGAGATCGGGGGTCATGAAGGATTACGTATTCTTCTCATCATCTCATCAGAGCCCTAGGGTTAAACCCATCCGGAACAGCCTTGCGGCACCGTCTAGATGGGCGCCCAAACGAATCTGGACGCGCCATCGCACCAGGAGACTCCCATCAAGGGTGCCAGCCGTCAGGGGAAAGGGCAGCGCGAGATTCGGTGAACAGGGAGTCGCGCATGGCCCGAATCACGATCCTGGAAACGGTACTAGGGTTAAACCCATCCGGAACAGCCTTGCGGCACCGTCCAGATGGGCGCTCAAACGAATCTGGACGCGCCATCGCACCAGGAGACTCCCATCAAGGGTGCCAGCAGCCGTCAGGGGAAAGGGCAGCGTGAGATTCGGTGAACAGGGAGTCGCGCATGGCCCGAATCACGATCCTGGAAACAGTACTAGGGTTAAACCCATCCGGAACAGCCTTGCGGCACCGTCCAGATGGGCGCCCAAACGAATCTGGACGCGCCATCGCACCAGGAGACTCCCATCAAGGGTGCCAGCAGCCGTCAGGGGAAAGGGCAGCGTGAGATTCGGTGAACAGGGAGTCGCGCATGGCCCGAATCACGATCCTGGAAACGGTACTAGGGTTAAACCCATCCGGAACAGCCTTGCGGCACCGTCTAGATGGGCGCTCAAACGAATCTGGACGCGCCATCGCACCAGGAGACTCCCATCAAGGGTGCCAGCCGTCAGGGGAAAGGGCAGCGTGAGATTCGGTGAACAGGGAGTCGCGCATGGCCCGAATCACGATCCTGGAAACGGTACTAGGGTTAAACCCATCCGGAACAGCCTTGCGGCACCGTCTAGATGGGCGCTCAAACGAATCTGGACGCGCCATCGCACCAGGAGACTCCCATCAAGGGTGCCAGCCGTCAGGGGAAAGGGCAGCGTGAGATTTGGTGAACTGGGAGTCGCGCATGGCCCGAATCACGATCCTGGAAACGGTACTAGGGTTAAACCCATCCGGAACAGCCTTGCAGCACCGTCTAGATGGGCGCCCAAACGAATCTGGACGCGCCGTCGCACCAGGAGACTCCCATCAAGGGTGCCAGCCGTCAGGGGAAAGGGCAGCGTGAGATTCGGTGAACAGGGAGTCGCGCATGGCCCGAATCACGATCCTGGAAACGGTACTAGGGTTAAACCCATCCGGAACAGCCTTGCGGCACCGTCTAGATGGGCGCCCAAACGAATCTGGACGCGCCATCGCACCAGGAGACTCCCATCAAGGGTGCCAGCCGTCAGGGGAAAGGGCAGCGTGAGATTCGGTGAACAGGGAGTCGCGCATGGCCCGAATCACGATCCTGGAAACGGTACTAGGGTTAAACCCATCCGGAACAGCCTTGCGGCACCGTCCAGATGGGCGCTCAAACGAATCTGGACGCGCCATCGCACCAGGAGACTCCCATCAAGGGTGCCAGCAGCCGTCAGGGGAAAGGGCAGCGTGTGATTCGGTGAACAGGGAGTCGCGCATGGCCCGAATCACGATCCTGGAAACGGTACTAGGGTTAAACCCATCCGGAACAGCCTTGCGGCACCGTCTAGATGGGCGCCCAAACGAATCTGGACGCGCCATCGCACCAGGAGACTCCCATCAAGGGTGCCAGCAGCCGTCAGGGGAAAGGGCAGCGTGAGATTCGGTGAACAGGGAGTCGCGCATGGCCCGAATCACGATCCTGGAAACGGTACTAGGGTTAAACCCATCCGGAACAGCCTTGCGGCACCGTCCAGATGGGCGCTCAAACGAATCTGGACGCGCCATCGCACCAGGAGACTCCCATCAAGGGTGCCAGCAGCCGTCAGGGGAAAGGGCAGCGTGAGATTCGGTGAACAGGGAGTCGCGCATGGCCCGAATCACGATCCTGGAAACGGTACTAGGGTTAAACCCATCCGGAACAGCCTTGCGGCACCGTCTAGATGGGCGCCCAAACGAATCTGGACGCGCCATCGCACCAGGAGACTCCCATCAAGGGTGCCAGCCGTCAGGGGAAAGGGCAGCGTGAGATTCGGTGAACAGGGAGTCGCGCATGGCCCGAATCACGATCCTGGAAACGGTACTAGGGTTAAACCCATCCGGAACAGCCTTGCGGCACCGTCTAGATGGGCGCTCAAACGAATCTGGACGCGCCATCGCACCAGGAGACTCCCATCAAGGGTGCCAGCCGTCAGGGGAAAGGGCAGCGTGAGATTCGGTGAACAGGGAGTCACGCATGGCCCGAATCACGATCCTGGAAACGGTACTAGGGTTAAACCCATCCGGAACAGCCTTGCAGCACCGTCTAGATGGGCGCCCAAACGAATCTGGACGCGCCATCGCACCAGGAGACTCCCATCAAGGGTGCCAGCCGTCAGGGGAAAGGGCAGCGTGAGATTCGGTGAACAGGGAGTCGCGCATGGCCCGAATCACGATCCTGGAAACGGTACTAGGGTTGAACCCATCCGGAACAGCCTTGCAGCACCGTCTAGATGGGCGCCCAAACGAATCTGGACGCGCCATCGCACCAGGAGACTCCCATCAAGGGTGTCAGTCGTCAGGGGAAAGGGCAGTGCGAGATTCGGTGAACAGGGAGTCGCGCATGGCCCGAATCACGATCCTGGAAACGGTACTAGGGTTAAACCCATCCGGAACAGCCTTGCAGCACCGTCTAGATGGGCGCCCAAACGAATCTGGACGCGCCGTCGCATCAGGAGACTCCCATCAAGGGTGTCAGTCGTCAGGGGAAAGGGCAGTGCGAGATTCGGTGAACAGGGAGTCGCGCATGGCCCGAATCACGATCCTGGAAACGGTACTAGGGTTAAACCCATCCGGAACAGCCTTGCGGCACCGTCTAGATGGGCGCCCAAACGAATCTGGACGCGCCATCGCACCAGGAGACTCCCATCAAGGGTGCCAGCCGTCAGGGGAAAGGGCAGCGTGAGATTCGGTGAACAGGGAGTCGCGCATGGCCCGAATCACGATCCTGGAAACGGTACTAGGGTTAAACCCATCCGGAACAGCCTTGCGGCACCGTCCAAATGGGCGCTCAAACGAATCTGGACGCGCCATCGCACCAGGAGACTCCCATCAAGGGTGCCAGCAGCCGTCAGGGGAAAGGGCAGCGTGAGATTCGGTGAACAGGGAGTCGCGCATGGCCTGAATCACGATCCTGGAAACGGTACTAGGGTTAAACCCATCCGGAACAGAATTGTGGCACCGTCTAGATGGGCGCCCAAACGAATCTGGACGCGCCATCGCACCAGGAGACTCCCATCAAGGGTGCCAGCCGTCAGGGGAAAGGGCAGCGTGAGATTCGGTGAACAGGGAGTCGCGCATGGCCCGAATCACGATCCTGGAAACGGTACTAGGGTTAAACCCATCCGGAACAGCCTTGCGGCACCGTCTAGATGGGCGCCCAAACGAATCTGGACGCGCCATCGCACCAGGAGACTCCCATCAAGGGTGCCAGCCGTCAGGGGAAAGGGCAGCGTGAGATTTGGTGAACAGGGAGTCGCGCATGGCCCGAATCACGATCCTGGAAACGGTACTAGGGTTAAACCCATCCGGAACAGCCTTGCAGCACCGTCTAGATGGGCGCCCAAACGAATCTGGACGCGCCGTCGCACCAGGAGACTCCCATCAAGGGTGCCAGCAGCCGTCAGGGGAAAGGGCAGCGTGAGATTCGGTGAACAGGGAGTCGCGCATGGCCCGAATCACGATCCTGGAAACGGTACTAGGGTTAAACCCATCCGGAACAGCCTTGCGGCACCGTCTAGATGGGCGCCCAAACGAATCTGGACGCGCCATCGCACCAGGAGACTCCCATCAAGGGTGCCAGCCGTCAGGGGAAAGGGCAGCGTGAGATTTGGTGAACAGGGAGTCGCGCATGGCCCGAATCACGATCCTGGAAACGGTACTAGGGTTAAACCCATCCGGAACAGCCTTGCAGCACCGTCTAGATGGGCGCCCAAACGAATCTGGACGCGCCGTCGCACCAGGAGACTCCCATCAAGGGTGCCAGCAGCCGTCAGGGGAAAGGGCAGCGTGAGATTCGGTGAACAGGGAGTCGCGCATGGCCCGAATCACGATCCTGGAAACGGTACTAGGGTTAAACCCATCCGGAACAGCCTTGCGGCACCGTCTAGATGGGCGCCCAAACGAATCTGGACGCGCCATCGCACCAGGAGACTCCCATCAAGGGTGCCAGCCGTCAGGGGAAAGGGCAGCGTGAGATTCGGTGAACAGGGAGTCGCGCATGGCCCGAATCACGATCCTGGAAACGGTACTAGGGTTAAACCCATCCGGAACAGCCTTGCGGCACCGTCCAGATGGGCGCTCAAACGAATCTGGACGCGCCATCGCACCAGGAGACTCCCATCAAGGGTGCCAGCCGTCAGGGGAAAGGGCAGCGTGAGATTCAGTGAACAGGGAGTCGCGCATGGCCCGAATCACGATCCTGGAAACGGTACTAGGGTTAAACCCATCCGGAACAGCCTTGCAGCACCGTCTAGATGGGCGCCCAAACGAATCTGGACGCGCCGTCGCACCAGGAGACTCCCATCAAGGGTGTCAGCCGTCAGGGGAAAGGGCAGCGTGAGATTCGGTGAACAGGGAGTCGCGCATGGCCCGAATCACGATCCTGGAAACGGTACTAGGGTTAAACCCATCCGGAACAGCCTTGCGGCACCGTCTAGATGGGCGCCCGAACGAATCTGGACGCGCCATCGCACCAGGAGACTCCCATCAAGGGTGCCAGCCGTCAGGGGAAAGGGCAGCGTGAGATTCGGTGAACAGGGAGTCGCGCATGGCCCGAATCACGATCCTGGAAACGGTACTAGGGTTAAACCCATCCGGAACAGCCTTGCAGCACCGTCTAGATGGGCGCCCAAACGAATCTGGACGCGCCATCGCACCAGGAGACTCCCATCAAGGGTGCCAGCCGTCAGGGGAAAGGGCAGCGTGAGATTCGGTGAACAGGGAGTCGCGCATGGCCCGAATCACGATCCTGGAAACGGTACTAGGGTTAAACCCATCCGGAACAGCCTTGCGGCACCGTCTAGATGGGCGCCCAAACGAATCTGGACGCGCCATCGCACCAGGAGACTCCCATCAAGGGTGCCAGCCGTCAGGGGAAAGGGCAGCGTGAGATTTGGTGAACTGGGAGTCGCGCATGGCCCGAATCACGATCCTGGAAACGGTACTAGGGTTAAACCCATCCGGAACAGCCTTGCAGCACCGTCTAGATGGGCGCCCAAACGAATCTGGACGCGCCGTCGCACCAGGAGACTCCCATCAAGGGTGCCAGCCGTCAGGGGAAAGGGCAGCGTGAGATTTGGTGAACTGGGAGTCGCGCATGGCCCGAATCACGATCCTGGAAACGGTACTAGGGTTAAACCCATCCGGAACAGCCTTGCGGCACCGTCTAGATGGGCGCCCAAACGAATCTGGACGCGCCATCGCACCAGGAGACTCCCATCAAGGGTGCCAGCCGTCAGGGGAAAGGGCAGCGTGAGATTCGGTGAACAGGGAGTCGCGCATGGCCCGAATCACGATCCTGGAAACGGTACTAGGGTTAAACCCATCCGGAACAGCCTTGCGGCACCGTCCAGATGGGCGCTCAAACGAATCTGGACGCGCCATCGCACCAGGAGACTCCCATCAAGGGTGCCAGCAGCCGTCAGGGGAAAGGGCAGCGTGTGATTCGGTGAACAGGGAGTCGCGCATGGCCCGAATCACGATCCTGGAAACGGTACTAGGGTTAAACCCATCCGGAACAGCCTTGCGGCACCGTCTAGATGGGCGCCCAAACGAATCTGGACGCGCCATCGCACCAGGAGACTCCCATCAAGGGTGCCAGCCGTCAGGGGAAAGGGCAGCGTGAGATTCGGTGAACAGGGAGTCGCGCATGGCCCGAATCACGATCCTGGAAACGGTACTAGGGTTAAACCCATCCGGAACAGCCTTGCGGCACCGTCCAGATGGGCGCTCAAACGAATCTGGACGCGCCATCGCACCAGGAGACTCCCATCAAGGGTGCCAGCAGCCGTCAGGTGGAAAGGGCAGCGTGAGATTCGGTGAACAGGGAGTCGCGCATGGCCCGAATCACGATCCTGGAAACGGTACTAGGGTTAAACCCATCCGGAACAGCCTTGCGGCACCGTCTAGATGGGCGCCCAAACGAATCTGGACGCGCCATCGCACCAGGAGACTCCCATCAAGGGTGCCAGCCGTCAGGGGAAAGGGCAGCGTGAGATTCGGTGAACAGGGAGTCGCGCATGGCCCGAATCACGATCCTGGAAACGGTACTAGGGTTAAACCCATCCGGAACAGCCTTGCGGCACCGTCTAGATGGGCGCTCAAACGAATCTGGACGCGCCATCGCACCAGGAGACTCCCATCAAGGGTGCAGCCGTCAGGGGAAAGGGCAGCGTGAGATTCGGTGAACAGGGAGTCACGCATGGCCCGAATCACGATCCTGGAAACGGTACTAGGGTTAAACCCATCCGGAACAGCCTTGCAGCACCGTCTAGATGGGCGCCCAAACGAATCTGGACGCGCCATCGCACCAGGAGACTCCCATCAAGGGTGCCAGCCGTCAGGGGAAAGGGCAGCGTGAGATTCGGTGAACAGGGAGTCGCGCATGGCCCGAATCACGATCCTGGAAACGGTACTAGGGTTGAACCCATCCGGAACAGCCTTGCAGCACCGTCTAGATGGGCGCCCAAACGAATCTGGACGCGCCATCGCACCAGGAGACTCCCATCAAGGGTGTCAGTCGTCAGGGGAAAGGGCAGTGCGAGATTCGGTGAACAGGGAGTCGCGCATGGCCCGAATCACGATCCTGGAAACGGTACTAGGGTTAAACCCATCCGGAACAGCCTTGCAGCACCGTCTAGATGGACGCCCAAACGAATCTGGACGCGCCGTCGCATCAGGAGACTCCCATCAAGGGTGTCAGTCGTCAGGGGAAAGGGCAGTGCGAGATTCGGTGAACAGGGAGTCGCGCATGGCCCGAATCACGATCCTGGAAACGGTACTAGGGTTAAACCCATCCGGAACAGCCTTGCGGCACCGTCTAGATGGGCGCCCAAACGAATCTGGACGCGCCATCGCACCAGGAGACTCCCATCAAGGGTGCCAGCCGTCAGGGGAAAGGCAGCGTGAGATTCGGTGAACAGGGAGTCGCGCATGGCCCGAATCACGATCCTGGAAACGGTACTAGGGTTAAAACCCATCCGGAACAGCCTTGCGCACCGTCCAAATGGGCGCTCAAACGAATCTGGACGCGCCATCGCACCAGGAGACTCCCATCAAGGGTGCCAGCAGCCGTCAGG
>BDSI01000091.1:494821-526099 GCA_003117195.1 Eudorina sp. 2006-703-Eu-15
ATGGCCCGAATCACGATCCTGGAAACGGTACTAGGGTTAAACCCATCCGGAACAGCCTTGCGGCACCGTCTAGATGGGCGCCAAACGAATCTGGACGCGCCATCGCACCAGGAGACTCCCATCAAGGGTGCAGCCGTCAGGGGAAAGGGCAGCGTGAGATTCGGTGAACAGGGAGTCGCGCATGCCCGAATCACGATCCTGGAAACGGTACTAGGGTTAAACCCATCCGGAACAGCCTTGCGCACCGTCTAGATGGCGCCCAAACGAATCTGGACGCGCCATCGCACCAGGAGACTCCCATCAAGGGTGTCAGCGTCAGGGAAAGGGCAGCGTGAGATTCGGTGAACAGGGAGTCGCGCATGGCCCGAATCACGATCCTGGAAACGGTACTAGGGTTAAACCCATCCGGAACAGCCTTGCGGCACCGTCTAGATGGGCGCCCAAACGAATCTGGACGCGCCATCGCACCAGGAGACTCCCATCAAGGGTGCAGCCGTCAGGGAAAGGGCAGCGTGAGATTCGGTGAACAGGGAGTCGCGCATGGCCCGAATCACGATCCTGGAAACGGTACTAGGGTTAAACCCATCCGGAACAGCCTTGCGGCACCGTCTAGATGGGCGCCCAAACGAATCTGGACGCGCCATCGCACCAGGAGACTCCCATCAAGGGTGTAGCCGTCAGGGAAAGGGCAGCGTGAGATTCGGTGAACAGGGAGTCGAATCCTGGAAACGGTACTAGGGTTAAACCCATCCGGAACAGCCTTGCGGCACGTCTAGATGGGCGCCAAACGAATCTGGACGCGCCATCGCACCAGGAGACTCCCATCAAGGGTGCCAGCCGTCAGGGGAAAGGGCAGCGTGAGATTCGGTGAACAGGGAGTCGCGCATGGCCCGAATCACGATCCTGGAAACGGTACTAGGGTTAAACCCATCCGGAACAGCCTTGCGGCACCGTCTAGATGGGCGCCCAAACGAATCTGGACGCGCCATCGCACCAGGAGACTCCCATCAAGGGTGCCAGCCGTCAGGGGAAAGGGCAGCGTGAGATTCGGTGAACAGGGAGTCGCGCATGGCCGAATCACGATCCTGGAAACGGTACTAGGGTTAAACCCATCCGGAACAGCCTTGCGCACCGTCTAGATGGGCGCCCAAACGAATCTGGACGCGATCGCACCAGGAGACTCCCATCAAGGGTGCAGCCGTCAGGGGAAAGGGCAGCGTGAGATTCGGTGAACAGGGAGTCGCGCATGGCCCGAATCACGATCCTGGAAACGGTACTAGGGTTAAACCCATCCGGAACAGCCTTGCGGCACCGTCTAGATGGGCGCCCAAACGAATCTGGACGCGCCATCGCACCAGGAGACTCCCATCAAGGGTGCCAGCCGTCAGGGGAAAGGGCAAGATTCGGTGAACAGGGAGTCGCGCATGGCCCGAATCACGATCCTGGAAACGGTACTAGGGTTAAACCATCCGGAACAGCCTTGCGGCACCGTCTAGATGGGCGCCCAAACGAATCTGGACGCGCCATCGCACCAGGAGACTCCCATCAAGGGTGCAGCCGTCAGGGGAAAGGGCAGCGTGAGATTCGGTGAACAGGGAGTCGCGCATGGCCCGAATCACGATCCTGGAAACGGTACTAGGGTTAAACCCATCCGGAACAGCCTTGCGGCACCGTCTAGATGGGCGCCAAACGAATCTGGACGCGCCATCGCACCAGGAGACTCCATCAAGGGTGCCAGCAGCCGTCAGGGGAAAGGCAGCGTGAGATTCGGTGAAACAGGGAGTCGCGCATGGCCCGAATCACGATCCTGGAAACGGTACTAGGGTTAAACCCATCGCGAACAGCCTTGCGGCACCGTCTAGATGGGCGCCCAAACGAATCTGGACGCGCCATCGCCACCAGGAGACTCCCATCAAGGGTGCCAGCCGTCAGGGGAAAGGGCAGCGTGAGATTCGGTGAACAGGGAGTCGCGCATGGCCCGAATCACGATCCTGGAAACGGTACTAGGGTTAAACCATCCGGAAACAGCCTTGCGGCACCGTCCAGATGGGCGCTCAAACGAATCTGGACGCGCCATCGCACCAGGAGACTCCCATCAAGGGTGCCAGCCGTCAGGGGAAAGGGCAGCGTGAGATTCGGTGAACAGGGAGTCGCGCATGGCCCGAATCACGATCCTGGAAACGGTACTAGGGTTAAACCCATCCGGAACAGCCTTGCGCACCGTCTAGATGGGCGCTCAAACGAATCTGGACGCGCCATCGCACCAGGAGACTCCCATCAAGGGTGCCAGCCGTCAGGGGAAAGGGCAGCGTGAGATTCATTGAACAGGGAGTCGCGCATGGCCCGAATCACGATCCTGGAAACGGTACTAGGGTTAAACCCATCCGAACAGCCTTGCAGCACCGTCTAGATGGGCGCCCAAACGAATCTGGACGCGCCATCGCACCAGGAGACTCCCATCAAGGGTGCCAGCCGTCAGGGGAAAGGCAGCGTGAGATTCGGTGAACAGGGAGTCGCGCATGGCCCGAATCACGATCCTGGAAACGGTACTAGGGTTAAACCCATCCGGAACAGCCTTGCAGCACCGTCTAGATGGGCGCCCAAACGAATCTGGACGCGCCGTCGCACCAGGAGACTCCCATCAAGGGTGTCAGCCGTCAGGGGAAAGGCAGCGTGAGATTCGGTGAACAGGGAGTCGCGCATGGCCCGAATCACGATCCTGGAAACGGTACTAGGGTTAAACCCATCCGGAAACAGCCTTGCGGCACCGTCTAGATGGGCGCCCAAACGAATCTGGACGCGCCATCGCACCAGGAGACTCCCATCAAGGGTGCCAGCCGTCAGGCGGAAAGGCAGCGTGAGATTTGGTGAACTGGGAGTCGCGCATGGCCCGAATCACGATCCTGGAAACGGTACTAGGGTTAAACCCATCCGGAACAGCCTTGCAGCACCGTCTAGATGGGCGCCCAAACGAATCTGGACGCGCCGTCGCACCAGGAGACTCCCATCAAGGGTGCCAGCCGTCAGGGGAAAGGGCAGCGTGAGATTTGGTGAACAGGGAGTCGCGCATGGCCCGAATCACGATCCTGGAAACGGTACTAGGGTTAAACCCATCCGGAACAGCCTTGCGGCACCGTCTAGATGGGCGCCCAAACGAATCTGGACGCGCCATCGCACCAGGAGACTCCCATCAAGGGTGCCAGCCGTCAGGGGAAAGGGCAGCGTGAGATTCGTGTGAACAGGGAGTCGCGCATGGCCCGAATCACGATCCTGGAAACGGTACTAGGGTTAAACCCATCCGGAACAGCCTTGCGGCACCGTCCAGATGGCGCTCAAACGAATCTGGACGCGCCATCGCACCAGGAGACTCCCATCAAGGGTGCCAGCAGCCGTCAGGGGAAAGGCAGCGTGAGATTCGGTGAACAGGGAGTCGCGCATGGCCCGAATCACGATCCTGGAAACGGTACTAGGTTAAACCCATCCGGAACAGCCTTGCGGCACCGTCTAGATGGGCGCTCAAACGAATCTGGACGCGCCATCGCACCAGGAGACTCCCATCAAGGGTGCCAGCCGTCAGGGGAAAGGGCAGCGTGAGATTCGGTGAACAGGGAGTCGCGCATGGCCCGAATCACGATCCTGGAAACGGTACTAGGGTTAAACCCATCCGGAACAGCCTTGCGGCACCGTCCAGATGGGCGCTCAAACGAATCTGGACGCGCCATCGCACCAGGAGACTCCCATCAAGGGTGCAGCCGTCAGGGAAAGGGCAGCGTGAGATTCGGTGAACAGGGAGTCGCGCATGGCCCGAATCACGATCCTGGAAACGGTACTCGGGTTAAACCCATCCGGAACAGCCTTGCAGCACCGTCTAGATGGGCGCCCAAACGAATCTGGACGCGCCATCGCACCAGGAGACTCCCATCAAGGGTGCCAGCCGTCAGGGGAAAGGGCAGCGTGAGACTCGGTGAACAGGGAGTCACGCATGGCCCGAATCACGATCCTGGAAACGGTACTAGGGTTAAACCCATCCGGAACAGCCTTGCAGCACCGTCTAGATGGGCGCCCAAACGAATCTGGACGCGCCATCGCACCAGGAGACTCCCATCAAGGGTGTCAGTCGTGAGGGGAAAGGGCAGTGCAAGATTCGGTGAACAGGTAGTCGCGCATGGCCCGAATCACGATCCTGGAAACGGTACTAGGGTTAAACCCATCCGGAACAGCCTTGCAGCACCGTCTAGATGGGCGCCCAAACGAATCTGGACGCGCCATCGCACCAGGAGACTCCCATCAAGGGTGCCGTGAGATTCGGTGAACAGGGAGTCGCGCATGGCCCGAATCACGATCCTGGAAACGGTACTAGGGTTAAACCCATCCGGAACAGCCTTGCGGCACCGTCCAGATGGCGCTCAAACGAATCTGGACGCGCCATCGCACCAGGAGACTCCCATCAAGGGTGCCAGCAGCCGTCAGGGGAAAGGGCAGCGTGAGATTCGGTGAACAGGGAGTCGCGCATGGCCCGAATCACGATCCTGGAAATGGTACTAGGGTTAAACCCATCCGGAACAGAATTGCGGCACCGTCTAGATGGGCGCCCAAACGAATCTGGACGCGCCATCGCACCAGGAGACTCCCATCAAGGGTGCCAGCCGTCAGGGAAAGGGCAGCATGAGATTCGGTGAACAGGGAGTCGCGCATGGCCCGAATCACGATCCTGGAAACGGTACTAGGGTTAAACCCATCCGGAACAGCCTTGCGGCACCGTCTAGATGGGCGCTCAAACGAATCTGGACGCGCCATCGCACCAGGAGACTCCCATCAAGGGTGCCAGCCGTCAGGGGAAAGGGCAGCGTGAGATTCATTGAACAGGGAGTCGCGCATGGCCCGAATCACGATCCTGGAAACGGTACTAGGGTTAAACCCATCCGGAACAGCCTTGCAGCACCGTCTAGATGGGCGCCCAAACGAATCTGGACGCGCCATCGCACCAGGAGACTCCCATCAAGGGTGCCAGCCGTCAGGGGAAAGGGCAGCGTGAGATTCGGTGAACAGGGAGTCGCGCATGGCCCGAATCACGATCCTGGAAACGGTACTAGGGTTAAACCCATCCGGAACAGCCTTGCAGCACCGTCTAGATGGGCGCCCAAACGAATCTGGACGCGCCGTCGCACAGGAGACTCCCATCAAGGTGTCAGCCGTCAGGGGAAAGGGCAGCGTGAGATTCGGTGAACAGGGAGTCGCGCATGGCCCGAATCACGATCCTGGAAACGGTACTAGGGTTAAACCCATCCGGAACAGCCTTGCGGCACCGTCTAGATGGGCGCCCAAACGAATCTGGACGCGCCATCGCACCAGGAGACTCCCATCAAGGGTGCCAGCCGTCAGGGGAAAGGCAGCGTGAGATTTGGTGAACTGGGAGTCGCGCATGGCCCGAATCACGATCCTGGAAACGGTACTAGGGTTAAACCCATCCGGAACAGCCTTGCAGCACCGTCTAGATGGGCGCCCAAACGAATCTGGACGCGCCGTCGCACCAGGAGACTCCCATCAAGGGTGCAGCCGTCAGGGGAAAGGGCAGCGTGAGATTTGGTGAACAGGGAGTCGCGCATGGCCCGAATCACGATCCTGGAAACGGTACTAGGGTTAAACCCATCCGGAACAGCCTTGCGGCACCGTCTAGATGGGCGCCCAAACGAATCTGGACGCGCCATCGCACCAGGAGACTCCCATCAAGGGTGCCAGCCGTCAGGGGAAAGGGCAGCGTGAGATTCGGTGAACAGGGAGTCGCGCATGACCCGAATCACGATCCTGGAAACGGTACTAGGGTTAAACCCATCCGGAACAGCCTTGCAGCACCGTCTAGATGGGCGCCCAAACGAATCTGGACGCGCCATCGCACCAGGAGACTCCCATCAAGGGTGCAGCAGCCGTCAGGGGAAAGGGCAGCGTGAGATTCGGTGAACAGGGAGTCGCGCATGGCCCGAATCACGATCCTGGAAATGGTACTAGGGTTAAACCCATCCGGAACAGAATTGCGGCACCGTCTAGATGGGCGCCCAAACGAATCTGGACGCGCCATCGCACCAGGAGACTCCCATCAAGGGTGCCAGCCGTCAGGGAAAGGGCAGCATGAGATTCGGTGAACAGGGAGTCGCGCATGGCCCGAATCACGATCCTGGAAACGGTACTAGGGTTAAACCCATCCGGAACAGCCTTGCGGCACCGTCTAGATGGGCGCTCAAACGAATCTGGACGCGCCATCGCACCAGGAGACTCCCATCAAGGGTGCCAGCCGTCAGGGGAAAGGGCAGCGTGAGATTCGGTGAACAGGGAGTCGCGCATGGCCCGAATCACGATCCTGGAAACGGTACTAGGGTTAAACCCATCCGGAACAGCCTTGCGGCACCGTCCAGATGGGCGCCCAAACGAATCTGGACGCGCCATCGCACCAGGAGACTCCCATCAAGGGTGCCAGCCGTCAGGGGAAAGGGCAGCGTGAGATTCGGTGAACAGGGAGTCGCGCATGGCCCGAATCACGATCCTGGAAACGGTACTAGGGTTAAACCCATCCGGAACAGCCTTGCAGCACCGTCTAGATGGGCGCCCAAACGAATCTGGACGCGCCGTCGCACCAGGAGACTCCCATCAAGGGTGTCAGCCGTCAGGGGAAAGGGCAGCGTGAGATTCGGTGAACAGGGAGTCGCGCATGGCCCGAATCACGATCCTGGAAACGGTACTAGGGTTAAACCCATCCGGAACAGCCTTGCGGCACCGTCTAGATGGGCGCTCAAACGAATCTGGACGCGCCATCGCACCAGGAGACTCCCATCAAGGGTGCCAAGCCGTCAGGGGAAAGGGCAGCGTGAGATTTAGTGAACAGGGAGTCGCGCATGGCCCGAATCACGATCCTGGAAACGGTACTAGGGTTAAACCCATCCGGAACAGCCTTGCAGCACCGTCTAGATGGGCGCCCAAACGAATCTGGACGCGCCGTCGCACCAGGAGACTCCCATCAAGGGTGCCAGCCGTCAGGGGAAAGGGCAGCGTGAGATTTGGTGAACAGGGAGTCGCGCATGGCCCGAATCACGATCCTGGAAACGGTACTAGGGTTAAACCCATCCGGAACAGCCTTGCGGCACCGTCTAGATGGGCGCCCAAACGAATCTGGACGCGCCATCGCACCAGGAGACTCCCATCAAGGGTGCCAGCCGTCAGGGGAAAGGGCAGCGTGAGATTCGGTGAACAGGGAGTCGCGCATGGCCCGAATCACGATCCTGGAAATGGTACTAGGGTTAAACCCATCCGGAACAGCCTTGCCGCACCGTCCAGATGGGCGCTCAAACGAATCTGGACGCGCCATCGCACCAGGAGACTCCCATCAAGGGTGCCAGCAGCCGTCAGGGGAAAGGGCAGCGTGAGATTCGGTGAACAGGGAGTCGCGCATGACCCGAATCACGATCCTGGAAACGGTACTAGGGTGAAACCCATCCGGAACAGAATTGCGGCACCGTCTAGATGGGCGCCCAAACGAATCTGGACGCGCCATCGCACCAGGAGACTCCCATCAAGGGTGCCAGCCGTCAGGGGAAAGGGCAGCGTGAGATTCGGTGAACAGGGAGTCACGCATGGCCCGAATCACGATCCTGGAAACGGTACTAGGGTTAAACCCATCCGGAACAGCCTTGCAGCACCGTCTAGATGGGCGCTCAAACGAATCTGGACGCGCCATCGCACCAGGAGACTCCCATCAAGGGTGCCAGCCGTCAGGGGAAAGGGCAGCGTGAGATTCGGTGAACAGGGAGTCACGCATGGCCCGAATCACGATCCTGGAAACGGTACTAGGGTTAAACCCATCCGGAACAGCCTTGCAGCACCGTCTAGATGGGCGCCCAAACGAATCTGGACGCGCCATCGCACCAGGAGACTCCCATCAAGGGTGCCAGCAGCCGTCAGGGGAAAGGGCAGCGTGAGATTCGGTGAACAGGGAGTCGCGCATGACCCGAATCACGATCCTGGAAACGGTACTAGGGTTAAACCCATCCGGAACAGAATTGCGGCACCGTCTAGATGGGCGCCCAAACGAATCTGGACGCGCCATCGCACCAGGAGACTCCCATCAAGGGTGTCAGCCGTCAGGGGAAAGGGCAGCGTGAGATTCGGTGAACAGGGAGTCGCGCATGGCCCGAATCACGATCCTGGAAACGGTACTAGGGTTAAACCCATCCGGAACAGCCTTGCAGCACCGTCTAGATGGGCGCCCAAACGAATCTGGACGCGCCGTCGCACCAGGAGACTCCCATCAAGGGTGCCAGCCGTCAGGGGAAAGGGCAGCGTGAGATTCGGTGAACAGGGAGTCGCGCATGGCCCGAATCACCATCCTGGAAACGGTACTAGGGTTAAACCCATCCGGAACAGCCTTGCGGCACCGTCCAGATGGGCGCTCAAACGAATCTGGACGCGCCATCGCACCAGGAGACTCCCATCAAGGGTGCCAGCCGTCAGGGGAAAGGGCAGCGTGAGATTCGGTGAACAGGGAGTCACGCATGGCCCGAATCACGATCCTGGAAACGGTACTAGGGTTAAACCCATCCGGAACAGCCTTGCAGCACCGTCTAGATGGGCGCCCAAACGAATCTGGACGCGCCATCGCACCAGGAGACTCCCATCAAGGGTGCCAGCCGTCAGGGGAAAGGGCAGCGTGAGATTCGGTGAACAGGGAGTCGCGCATGGCCCGAATCACGATCCTGGAAACGGTACTAGGGTTAAACCCATCCGGAACAGCCTTGCGGCACCGTCCAGATGGGCGCCCAAACGAATCTGGACGCGCCATCGCACCAGGAGACTCCCATCAAGGGTGCCAGCAGCCGTCAGGGGAAAGGGCAGCGTGAGATTCGGTGAACAGGGAGTCGCGCATGGCCCGAATCACGATCCTGGAAACGGTACTAGGGTTAAACCCATCCGGAACAGAATTGCGGCACCGTCTAGATGGGCGCCCAAACGAATCTGGACGCGCCATCGCACCAGGAGACTCCCATCAAGGGTGCCAGCCGTCAGGGGAAAGGGCAGCGTGAGATTCGGTGAACAGGGAGTCGCGCATGGCCCGAATCACGATCCTGGAAACGGTACTAGGGTTAAACCCATCCGGAACAGCCTTGCGGCACCGTCCAGATGGGCGCTCAAACGAATCTGGACGCGCCATCGCACCAGGAGACTCCCATCAAGGGTGCCAGCCGTCAGGGGAAAGGGCAGCGTGAGATTCGGTGAACAGGGAGTCGCGCATGGCCCGAATCACGATCCTGGAAACGGTACTAGGGTTAAACCCATCCGGAACAGCCTTGCAGCACCGTCTAGATGGGCGCCCAAACGAATCTGGACGCGCCATCGCACCAGGAGACTCCCATCAAGGGTGCCAGCCGTCAGGGGAAAGGGCAGCGTGAGATTCGGTGAACAGGGAGTCGCGCATGGCCCGAATCACGATCCTGGAAACGGTACTAGGGTTAAACCCATCCGGAACAGCCTTGCAGCGCCGTCTAGATGGGCGCCCAAACGAATCTGGACGCGCCGTCGCACCAGGAGACTCCCATCAAGGGTGTCAGTCGTCAGGGGAAAGGGCAGTGCAAGATTCGGTGAACAGGGAGTCACGCATGGCCCGAATCACGATCCTGGAAATGGTACTAGGGTTAAACCCATCCGGAACAGAATTGCGGCACCGTCTAGATGGGCGCCCAAACGAATCTGGACGCGCCATCGCACCAGGAGACTCCCATCAAGGGTGCCATCCAGCCGTCAGGGGAAAGGGCAGCGTGAGATTCGGTGAACAGGGAGTCGCGCATGGCCCGAATCACGATCCTGGAAACGGTACTAGGGTTAAACCCATCCGGAACAGCCTTGCGGCACCGTCCAGATGGGCGCTCAAACGAATCTGGACGCGCCATCGCACCAGGAGACTCCCATCAAGGGTGCCAGCCGTCAGGGGAAAGGGCAGCGTGAGATTCGGTAAACAGGGAGTCACGCATGGCCCGAATCACGATCCTGGAAACGGTACTAGGGTTAAACCCATCCGGAACAGCCTTGCAGCACCGTCTAGATGGGCGCCCAAACGAATCTGGACGCGCCATCGCACCAGGAGACTCCCATCAAGGGTGCCAGCCGTCAGGGGAAAGGGCAGCGTGAGATTCGGTGAACAGGGAGTCGCGCATGGCCCGAATCACGATCCTGGAACCCTACCAACTCATAGGGTGTCTGACAAGGTCTAACTTACTAGGCGAGGTTGTCAGGAATGGTCATTTGCAGCTCCGGACGCAAATTGTCATAGTTGCCAAACAGGTTGTCAGAGGAGTCTTCAGACCCTGTTTGAGGCTTTCTGAGGTTGTGACAGAAGTCCGTTGGCGGGCAGTCTTGTCGACTTGTGTTACATGTTAGAGGTTGTCTGCAGCGATCACAACCTGTTACTTGCTGTCATAATTGCAAGATTTTATTAACTTTATTTCAGCGCTTGTTGAAAACAGACGATGCTATGGAACGAACTTTGTTAAAAGATGTCAAAGGATAGATACTGGTTTACGAAAGTAAATGTTACCGGTTGTAACAGGGAGCCAGAGGCCTAGGACTCCTTTCAATGCTGGCGCAGGGGCTGCCGTATAGGACCAATAAATGCGTTTCCATACTAGCTGCTGATGAAACTTTGCGTGGTTTGTCCTGTCCATACGTTTGGTCTTGTTTTCTCGCTGATCGGCAAGTAATAAGCAAAAGTTGCGAGCACGTGAACGAAACGATGCTGTGTGGATGGTCGATACATCGAAGTATGTGCAGCGACGAGTGACGGAGCCAAACATAGCCGAACGAGGCGAACAGTCAAGATCAGGAGCTTTACATTTACACTGCATGACGGGCTGCTTCGTTGCCGGCGCCATCGATTGCACACACACCATGCATCGATCGTTAAGTGTTCGATGAGGGTGTGTGCATATATAGCACGCACAAAATCAACACTATCCAGTGCGGTAACATCGCGATCTCCAACACAACCAGCACATTCAGTCGAACGAAACCATACACGCACGGTGTGACACCCCCGCCAAACACCTGCTCTGAACCCCACATGCATGCTTGTACATACGCCCACGTACATCAGTAAAGCTTATCCGTCAAAGCACAATCAATCAAGTAGATGTGGATCCATCTCACAACAGGCAGCTGGTGGACTAGGAGGCTGGACCGACATAATACATACACCACACACTACTAGGCGTGTCTGTCCAGTCTACGTACACACGCCCTGCCGCCAGCCTGGCTGAGCAGCTACGTATGTCTCCCTGTCGTGTCCAGTTGCGACCACCTGCTGGGTTGAGCCTGTGTTCGGCACAGTGACGAGTAATGGCATAGCAAATTATTTTAATCTGGCAAGTCTGGCGAGTGGGCGTACGTAGTGCAACAAGCAAATGGCCCCACAGATAAAGGCCCCACGCACGCACGACACAAGCAAGTAATATTATTATTACGCCGGGCAGCACCCGGGCGTGTGTTAAGGGGACAGAGATGGTGAGGCTCATCAGAGCCTATGCGCCGCCGTCACCGGCCCTGAGTCAAAGAGTTCCCTGTTAGCCCACCCCGGTGCGTTCAGTGGCGGGTGATGGGGTTACGGGAGTTCGCTCCAATACCCGTCTGTGTTTTACGATGTTGTTGAAGCTGAGGTGCGGACGGCGTGGGCGTGTAGGCGGGCGCAGCATTGTGCCGCTTTGTCAGGTGCGATGCCAAGTTCGATCAGTAAGGGTTTGAGGTCTGAGCGAAGGTTTCACCTACCGACCCCAAGGTTAATGGCTTCTGTTGCAGTGTAGCGGACCTGCCACCCACGGCGGGCGCGGAGGTGTTCTGTGAGGAGGGGAAAAATCAGCGGGAGGGGACAAATCAGCAATGAGCCCTAACGAAACTACTTACCCTAATCAGGGTGGCTATCTTATTTTTGGGAGTATCTACGGCCAGAGATACACCTGGCTCCGAAACGCTGAAAGTATCTGTCAATGGGGAGATACTGCCGGCTGGAAACGGCCCGACATATCTACAGAGATTCGCAGTTGCCTGATTAGAAGTTTTTATCTGTCCGAGAGATATATATATCTCTCCGAGAGATATATATATCTCTCCGAGAGATATATATATCTCTCCGAGAGATATATATATCTCGGGCTGCGGATACCGTTACACTCATATTGTTCGTTGACCGTTCTGTTAGCCGTTGTTATGAGTAGAAAGTCCAATGCATGATACCTGCCTCGCGTCGCAAGCATGCTTAACGTCCCCTAAGTCTCCTTTCCCGCCACCACAACGGAAGAACTCAGTCCCCCTTCGCCGCGCGCTTGGGCCGGGGGCCGTGGCAGCTGCGCTCAGCGCAGCGCTTCTTGCTGTGCCAGTGCTGCATCGCAAACGGGAGGATGCGCTCATCGAACTCCTTGTAGGGTGGGTCGTCCTCCGACTGGTGCTTGATCCGGATCTCCGGACCGCACAACCTCACGCGCATGAGCTTATCCAGCGTGCTCAGGTCGAGCTGGGTGCGCTCCCACGACTTGATGTCGTTCATTGCGCTGAAACCCCGCTCCACCTCAGCGCTGGCTGGCTGCATGACCAGCATGATCTGGACCAGCTTCCAAACCAACGGAGCAAGCCGCTTCAGCCACACGCCCTCCATCATGTAAAACTCTCGTGCAAGCAATGGCCCCTTGCCCAGAGCTTGCGCCTTCGCCTGCTTAGCATGCTTGACCAGCTTGTGCACCGCATGCAGCTTCCACTCCTCGTGGACATTGCCCCCCAAACGCTTTGCGTACCACTTCCCCAGGGCCTTAATCTCCACCGATCCAAATGACTCGGCCGCGCCTTCCTTCACGGCCGCCAAAACCTCCGGACTGAAAATCCGGAACTTTGCGGCATGGCCCAGATCCTCTTCGGGGAAGCGGTCCCTAATCAACGCAATCAAATCGGTGCACAGATTGCTGACGTACTTCTTCTTACGGAAAACCTCCGCCCCAAACGTAGCCCAGGAAACTGCCCCACCCGCGCCCAACTCTAGGTCGTGCCCATGCCACCGCCCACTCGACTCCTTCAGCGACGCGAGCAGCTCATTGATGGCCGCGCTGAAGGTGGGCGGCACGTTGCTCTTGTCGTTGACCTTGTGGTACGTGAACTTGATCTCGAGGGCGCGCAGCTCAGACTCCAGCCACGACTCCACATCCACAAGCGCCAACTGGCTCGACTGAAAGCAGCAGCTGACCTTAGCGGTGACACCCAGAATCTCATCCAGGATGTACGTCAGGATGAGGTTGTTTGCGTTTCTGTCGGGGCAAGAGCCATGTTGGTGGCAAGGCACGCCGGGTGGGGAAATCAATTTGGTAATCAAGGGGGGAGATAGGCCTACTGTTCAAGTCAAGCACACAAGCAATCGAACAGAGCATTCCAGGAACGTGATGCGCCGCTACCAAACATGCCCAGCCCAAACACGAAAGCAACAAAGGAGAGACGCTGCGCATGCATGTTTGCTTACTTCAGCCAGCCGTAGATGGCTTCGGCGGCGGGACCAGTCTCCTGCTCGAAGTACTCCAGCAGGACCGGGTACAGCTCCTTAAGCCGCCGGATGCAGCGAGAACGGGACAGCCACCTCACCCTGTGGAGAAAAAACGAAACGAATGCCCAGGTTAATTCCAACACTACCACACTTCGCAGCTGCGGCCGAAGTCCCCATTGCTTGGGTGACAACTCACGTGTGGGGCTTCAAGAGCTTGTACTCCTTGGCCCCGAGCAGCTCCTGAAGGGATCGCAGGTCATCCCTGCGCAGCGGGGAGACCTTGAAGTGGCTGTAGATCTTCGAGATCATCGTGTCCAGCAGCACCAGGTCTTCGTCACCCTTGAACAGGTCCGCGCAAGACAGCGCGAGCTTGTGGGCGGCGCAGTGGAAGGACAAGAGGTCGGGGCACTCCTTCTTCAGGAGTGCCGCAACACCCTTGTGCTCGCCGACCATGACGCTGGCCCCGTCGCTGGTGAAGCCGACAACCTTGCCCATGTCGATGCCGTCCTCCTGGAAAGGTCAAAGATGGCAAGGGGACAACGACAAATATACAGGCTCTCAGCATGAAACCCGATTCCCAGGGACCGCTGCCAAGGCTACAGAGTGTGTGAGGTAGGATAGGTACAGCCGTACAGCCCATGCGCATCAATTCGCAGTGCCCATCCCGATAGTTGTAGGTGCCCAACTGCGCGGGGAACGTACCTCCAGGGCCTCCTTTACGAGGTCGAAGAGCGCCGCCGCATTAGCACTGCCCTTGATGTGCAGCAGCTTCCGGTACCGGTTGTTGACCTCGCCCATCTCGTTGCTTGTTGGGCGAGGGCGTATCGGCGGGCTTGGGGGCCTTGGGTGAGGGCGCGGCAGCCGACGGGGTGGGCTTGTTGGGCGAGGGCGTAGCGGCGGGCTTGGGGGCCTTGGGTGATGCAGACACGGTCCGCGGAGGCGCAGCAGCATCCAAACGCTCGATGATATTGAGGTTGGTGCCATTGAAGTTCGTAGCCGCCTTGCGCACCTATGGGAAATGC
Source organism: Eudorina sp. 2006-703-Eu-15 (assembly GCA_003117195.1). Classification (NCBI taxonomy): domain Eukaryota; kingdom Viridiplantae; phylum Chlorophyta; class Chlorophyceae; order Chlamydomonadales; family Volvocaceae; genus Eudorina; species Eudorina sp. 2006-703-Eu-15. The sequence goes on from BDSI01000091.1 coordinate 509,396, forward strand.
GGGGAGTACCCAATGAACCAGTAAGGCGCACGGCAAAGAGCAACAGTTTTGGAACCCTACTCAGGCATCACTGAGACTTACCGGCATAGTCTCCGGGCTTGAATCAATTTCAATGATCTCGATAGGATTCGTAGGAGCTTGCTGCCTCCGCGGCGAGCGGGCCGTGTAGGATGCGGGCAGGGGCACCTTGCGCACGAACGCACCGAGCGAGCTCTGCTTCTTGGTCTGAGCCTTCTTGATGGCGGGAGACTTCACGGCGTTGTTGTCAGATGCCTTGGCCTTAGCCAAGTAGGTAGCCGAGGCATTAGCGTTAGCCATTGCGGAAGAGAAACACAAATGAACCAGGACGGAAGTTGCCGAGATTTTATAGCTAAAATGGATTTGCAGAGTATGAAATTGCGAGCCAAATGACGCTTATAAAAGAGCCATTGGCGTACGAACGTGGCAGTTCTCGCGGGCTTTCGTCGGCTTCGGTTACGGGCACTCGGGCTACACGGAAACCACATGCTAACCAGTCAGAGGAACAAAAAATATTTCCTTGATTCATGTTTTGTGCGTTGCAGATAAAAACCTTGGGCGTGTCCGCGTCGTGCGTACCCTTACCAAACCCACCCGAGGCCCAACCCGGCGCTGACTCAACATGTTCCTTACTATACCCATGCTGCCTTTTGAGTGTCACTGTAACAGGCATTCCGTATTAGGGCAAAGGACACATAGAACAGCGGAGACAGGAGTAGGAAAAGTCACGGTTTTGTGTGCACCCTTTCCCCGGTCTCCGTTACCAAACCCCACCTACCGACCTTTCGCCTTTCCAACTGCCGTTGAACTCGCGCACCAGTCCCCGCCTCCGTCCTGTGCAGCCTTGCCTTTAGGGCCTAGCAGGTAATAACACGCATACATCCTTGTACTGAGGAGGCCCGCCTTTCCTCCGTTCCCCTTCCCACATCTTCTGGGCACAATAGCAGAGCGGCGTGCTTCGTTACCTGGTCCCCTCGCTGGCTCCGCTTGCTCGCTTACAGCGCCCATTCGCACGCTCATACCGTTACGGATCCCTCTGTGCTTATGGAGCGTTGACACAAGCCAAGGTGGCAGTGCTGTGAGCCATTTTTCGATTTCCCTGGCTCTTCAGCTGTTCAGGAGCCTTGCGTTCCCTTGTCCAACCCCTGGTAATGGTGCGTCGGCAGCTCGGCACACAAGGAACGTGGCACGTCGCTCTGATTCTTCACCGGGGTCTTTCAAGTGTTGAGGCTTTGTTTGGCCATCGGTTACAATGTGTTACGTCTCGTCTGTGTGTTCCAGACCGCTCCATTACCCCAACGTGCAGCGTACCTCCCTTCATTCACATGTCATGTCTCGAGCGCAGAATTAGCACAGTCTTATAGCCGCCAGCACCACTTGCCCCCGTCCGCAATAGGGACGCCATGCGAAACAACGCCGCCGCTACCAACCCTGGTGTTGGCCTCAACTGCGACACCCATCCTCGACAACAGAACCCATTCCCATTGCCGAAAGAACACAATGCGAGCCCCCGCCACTGCGCCCGCGCGTATAGACCCCGATACACCAACGCGATTAGCCTACGCCTGAGCAAACCTAGCACAACGCTACACGCCAGCCGAAGCCTGCTCAAATGCTTGCCCCCGTTCCAGCTCCTCGCCGGCCCGGCCGTCGACGTTCACTGAAGTCCGCGCCGAGGACCACGACAGGTCTTTGCGCCAGGAGGGCATGCCCAGAGGCCATGCGGTGCAAGAGCGTCGGAAGAGGGTCAGAGTATGAGGCGGGACCAGACGAAACGAAAGCGTCAGTATCGTCAACCAGTACAGAGAGGAGGAATGTCACGGATGCTGCAAAACAACTCCCGGTTACCAGGTGCAGGAGGTGGTGGGAAACAATATCGTGTGAGCTAGGCAGATATCACCAGCAGGCGCAGGCAGTACGGACTGAAGCAATACATGCAGGGGCAAGGGCAGTACCGGCAGGGCCAAGAACGACGCAAGAGGGGCGGAGGTTTGGATTCAGGCTATGTGAACCCGGCCGGCTGGCCCGCTGCCGGTTCGGGTGTCGGCGGCTCCGCCGCTGCCGCACCGCCCTACACTCCCTCCCGTGTCCCAGCCCCTCCTCCGTGAAATCGAGGCGAGTCACCGCCCCAGTGGGCGGTGCCAGCACATGCGGACGGATGGCGCGGGGCTGACGGGACGCGCGTGCAAGGCGGCGAGGGGCAGGCGCGGGCGAGATGAGGGGAAGGGCGAACTGTTGCACGAAGGGGGCCCCGCCCCGCCCCGGAGCGAGGAAAACCGCGGCCCTCCGGCGAACCACCGCTGCCTGACGGGTGGAGCGCCGAAGCGCTCTCCCCAGGATACAGGGAGAGGGGCGTAAGGAACCTCTGCCCCCTCACTCTCAACCAATGGCGCGCTCCTGATCACCATTTTACCGAGGACCGGTGACAGCTGTGCCCCCACCTTGCAGCCCGCTGTCCAACCTCGTAAAGTCCTTGCAGCACCCAGGGCGCGTTCCTCAGCAACTCGGAGGCGCGGCCCTGCCGGTGCGGTAAAGCTGGCATGGTCCCGCGTCCCAACGTAATCGTATTAGGTAATGTTGCACCGTCCGGCGGGCCTGCCCACCCAGCTGAGCCAGAGCGTCACGCACGCGTCAGATCCGGGTATGCAGTCGGGCGCTCCATGATGGGGCTATGGTTTGCACAAGACAGCACATCACCAAGTAAGCTTCCCTTTCGTACACCCATCCCCTGCGCAAGCGGCCCTCGCCTACAAGTCCCGCTGCCAACACCCACTGATCTGGCCCGACCCTGCTCGGGCACCCACGGATCCCCAACGTGCCCGGAAGGATGGTTTGTCAGGTGCGGGCTTTCCTAGGCCTCCCAGGGCTCCGCTCGGAACCAAAGGCCGCCAAGCCCTGAAACCTCATTGCGTCCTTACCCTTGGACCCTTCAGCGAGGCCCCAGCCGTCTGGCCAGCTTGCCCACATGCCCGACGGCGGCGCCGTGCAGCGTGATAACACACCACGCCATCACACCCATCACCCACCCCTTTACGCCCATCAATCAAACCGCCCGGCGCACAGTTCACCTACCGCAGCAAAACACATTACGTGTCTCTCTCCGCTGCCCAAGCTGCCGGCTGCACGCGCTCGCCACATGTGTTTGTCGCTCGGCGCCCAGCTCTGAAGGTGAAGGCAAGGGACGAGGGAGAGTGCAGGAGGGACGCGGGAGCGGTGGGCACTAGGCACAGTGGTGGGACACGTTGGGGTATGACAACAAGAGCAGAAGCAATGAAGCATTCTTGGCGGTGCGCGTCCGGTCGCTGCTTCCTGTCGGCTGCGGCCAGGCGGCATAACAAGGACTGACATGCACGATGCACAGGCGCCGCCAGCATCCGAGGATAGGATTCCGGTGACCCACGGTATGCACACGTGCACACGTGGGCCTACCACTACAACGCGCTTCGCGTCCTTGTCCAGCATGAAAGGCTGATGCGTACCGTGTCACCATCCACATATGATTCCATCTCCAGTGTGCGCAGCTGCGCACGTAGGCCCTAGCGCCCCGCCCCCCGGTAGCGGCTACCGGGTACGCCACCAGGTGTGACCACTCGCGACGAAGCTGGTAACATAGCAGCTCTGTGGACGTAGTTTTGATCTTTCCATGATTATGCCTAGAAGACAAAACATTCCCGCGAAGAGAGCAACAGAAGGTGCGTTTCGCGCCACCATTGGAAACGTTCGCGCACTGCTAGAGCCTGTCAGCTATTTTCACAGCAACCTCTGCACACGAACAAGTTTCTGCTAGGCGCACGGAGACTAAGGAACGTGCGAAAGCGTTCGGTACTGTGTACTGCGCCTGTTCACTATGTGTGGTCCAAACGTAAAGCACCTTTGCAATAAGTAATAAAGGTATGATTTGGGTTCAATAGTCATGTCCGGAACTATACATGACAGGCGGATAGGGAGCATCATCGGCTATGTACTGCCGAAACAAGGGTAGATCGCCGTACCCAAAATCTCCAAAAACGACTGATGTCAGTGAGAATCGACCCCAGGCCGGAGATATCCGGGGTGTGTCGACCTACCAAGTTTCTGTCAACGGAAAGATACGTGGCTACTTGACTGCATCAAAACTTCTTATATTGCCGCTTTCTGCGGGGAAAAAGTATCTAAAATTTTCCAAGTTTTTGGGCCGAATATATATTCATATCTTAAGATAGCCACCCTGACCCTAATAGTCGTCAAGGTCGGTCGAAATGCGCAACTGCTCACTTGGAAGTACATATATACACCGATAGTCATACCTAGCCACGCATCTGCATAATCAAGCAACGAACAGCAGCGACTGTCAAGCAAAGAACACGCACGGAGAGAAGGGTCAGGCAATACGGGTCGACCACGCCATGGGAAACACCAAATGTAATAAGAGGAAGCAGCGAGCGAGTGAGCAGAGAAGTAATGACAGCATACCTGAGCCATGTCGAAGGGACGGAGCTAAACACGATGACTGGCCCGTCCTTCCTGTGTGAGGACAGCAAACGTAAAACGATCATTTCATACAATGATACTGAATTAACGTAGGTAGGAATCAATCAAGGGCGTTTGCAGGCGTATATCGTCGATGGAAAATTTGAATTTCATCTATCGTATCACTCGGTGTCATATCATGAAACAATGCGTCGTCGATGTTGCCGTTGCAACCTTTATTACTATATTTGATTGATGTGTAAAGATGTATTGGCGGGAGAAGTCGGAATCTACTCAGTCTTTCGCGAAACTGGCAGACAAGCTCTCGCTAAGCTAGCTGGCTCTAAACAGCCAGGGTTTATTTTCGTTTGTCAAATTGCGACGGAAATAGCACTACATATAATTGTGTCAAAACAATGTAAGTAAGTCTTTCTGCGATTAAATACCTGCTGACAAGCTCTGTACGATCGTCACCAGAGTACCAATCGTACAATTTCGACTCTGTTCACACGCTCAACAAAGAGGCCCCAAGGAGCTGAACCTGAGAAATCTCTTTTGTCTAAGTTTTTATTCATTGGAGGGTGCGGAGATGCGCCCGGAAAATGCTATCATGAACAAACTAACTATGGTCAGCCGCCCAAAAATTTCAACACAAACTATTCAAGGCTGTGATTGATCAATTGCTTCACAAGCCGCCGGCAAAGCTGTGACTTCTTGAGTTGTATGTGTTTTCTGGGGTGTATGTAAACGGATTATTTTTTGTTAATAAAAAAACAGCAACAAACGATCGATTGCACTGACATCTTTGCCTAGTTTGATCGGCAAAGAGTCGCCGTCAAAAGCATTCGACATACGCGCGCCGCGCGGCCAAGTTTTTCGGCATCTGCCGTGCTTCAGCACGCGTGCCGAGCTGCTGATCGTCTGTCACAGTACGTATCTTACAGGCCGTTTGCTAGGAGAACAACTTTCAAACAGTCATCAACAGGTCGGCGAACGAACTCGGCCAACAACGACCAGTAGCGGTGAACATTAATATCTCTTGTTGAAGTTTGTCAACATTGTTGTTCCTGGTTGTCAACAACAATGAATGTATGAACGTTACAGCGGACCCCAACAAGACATAAGCGACACCTCATCAGACAGTCGGAAACAGATCCCGCCATACCAGTGCTGTTCGTTAGCCTGACAGTCTCTGTGCCTGTCAGAGCCTGTGTCGCCCCCTCTCATGAGAGGGCATTAATCGCCGGCGCAGCCAATAGTAGAGGCGGGAAAAATGAGTGGCAACGAATGCAACCTTGGACCTGATGATGATGAGGGTACTGAGGATGGAGGGAGGTACACAGCAGGACGCGCGCGCGGCAAAACAAACGCACCGTGCTTGCTTGCTTGCTTGCGAAGTATGCATGTGAAATGTGTGTGCGGACTTGCGGAGGACCTCGCTGGCTCGTGACACCGACCTGCCGACGGGTCGGTGCAGCTAATAAACCGAGCTGGCGCGCTCGCACATACAGTGGACTCCACTGAGTGAAGGTACTTCTGATGATGGTATGGACTTATCGGATTACTGGCGAGGGATGGCTGGGTCTGTTGGGCTGCGCCACCGGCGGCTGCGATGCTCGACGTCGGAGTCGTAGGCGGGCAGCTGAAGGTAGCTAGGCAGTATAGTACGGGCTGTGCGCCCGAGGGAGAACGAAGGCCGGCAACAGGAGGGCACGGCCGAGACGATAGGAGACGCACTCGGACTTACAATGCGGAGACAGGCTGCCGCCACACGCGGACTTAGGCCGGGAGACACGCAGAGCGCCGGTACAGAGGACCGCACGCTAGTTAAGAGACAGTGAGCAGTGAGCGCTTGTCAGCATCAAGTCACTGGTATACGCCGGGTAAAACTGCTGACCAGCCCTGGCTGCGGGCGGCCTTTTATACTAGTCCTGATGAGGACCGGCACTTGCCAGCACCTCCAATTCCCGCCACCCTCTGCACAAATGCCACTGAGTACCTAAGCTTCCACGCCTTCCCACTGACCCACACGGCGCCCGTAAGCCACCTTCCAGCCCAGACCGTCGGATTCCAGCTGCCGCCGGGGACTGCCATGTCAGGCCGGGGTAAGCGACGCCCCAAGTAATAACCGCACGGGGAATAACGAATACCGCTAGGCGTGGCAGCTACGGCTCGACCACCAATAGAATAACAACCGAACCGCAGCCCCAATCAATAGAAGGCTGACTTGAACGGCACCGAAAGCCAAGATAAACCTCCAGCTGGCGCCCGTAGCTGGCGCAACCACATTCCATCGGCTCCGGTGCGAGTTCCGACCCGCAGTAACGAGTTCGTACTAACGAAACTTCCCGAAAGCCGTGAATTGTCAACGTTATTATGATAGTAATTTGTTATTTGTTTGTTCAATGTCATATTTTATGATGTTTTGCGAAAGTTGATTCCGACGTTATCGGCGGTGTACCGAATAGGTCGCCGCATCCTTTCCTGTGATCCTTGTGATGATGGCCAGCTGCTGCTGTCATATCTTACATTCACCGTTACAGTGTTGCTTACAAGATTCGACAGTATAAACAATCGTCAACCAGTCTTCACTACCTGCAAGTTACTCGTCAACAACTATCAGTATCGTAAAACAAAGATGAATACTAATATCTCTTGTTGGAAATTGTCAACATTGTTGTTACTGATTGTCAACAACAAGACACAAGCAATATCTCATCAGACAAGCGGGAACAATTCCCGCCATACCAGCTATCCTTGTTAGCCTGACAGGCTCTGACAGGCAGGCTTGTCAGAGCCTGTCTCGCCCCCTATGAGTTGGTAGGGGAAACGGTACTAGGGTTAAACCCATCCGGAACAGCCTTGCAGCACCGTCTAGATGGGCGCCCAAACGAATCTGGACGCGCCGTCGCACCAGGAGACTCCCATCAAGGGTGTCAGTCGTCAGGGGAAAGGGCAGTGCAAGATTCGGTGAACAGGGAGTCGCGCATGGCCCGAATCACGATCCTGGAAACGGTACTAGGGTTAAACCCATCCGGAACAGCCTTGCAGCACCGTCTAGATGGGCGCCCAAACGAATCTGGACGCGCCATCGCACCAGGAGACTCCCATCAAGGGTGCCAGCCGTCAGGGGAAAGGGCAGCGTGAGATTCGGTGAACAGGGAGTCACGCATGGCCCGAATCACGATCCTGGAAACGGTACTAGGGTTAAACCCATCCGGAACAGCCTTGCGGCACCGTCTAGATGGGCGCCCAAACGAATCTGGACGCGCCATCGCACCAGGAGACTCCCATCAAGGGTGCCAGCCGTCAGGGGAAAGGGCAGCGTGAGATTCGGTGAACAGGGAGTCGCGCATGGCCCGAATCACGATCCTGGAAACGGTACTAGGGTTAAACCCATCCGGAACAGCCTTGCGGCACCGTCCAGATGGGCGCTCAAACGAATCTGGACGCGCCATCGCACCAGGAGACTCCCATCAAGGGTGCCAGCCGTCAGGGGAAAGGGCAGCGTGAGATTCGGTGAACAGGGAGTCGCGCATGGCCCGAATCACGATCCTGGAAACGGTACTAGGGTTAAACCCATCCGGAACAGCCTTGCGGCACCGTCTAGATGGGCGCCCAAACGAATCTGGACGCGCCATCGCACCAGGAGACTCCCATCAAGGGTGCCAGCCGTCAGGGGAAAGGGCAGTGCGAGATTCAGTGAACAGGGAGTCGCGCATGGCCCGAATCACGATCCTGGAAACGGTACTAGGGTTAAACCCATCCGGAACAGCCTTGCAGCACCGTCTAGATGGGCGCCCAAACGAATCTGGACGCGCCGTCGCACCAGGAGACTCCCATCAAGGGTGTCAGCCGTCAGGGGAAAGGGCAGCGTGAGATTCGGTGAACAGGGAGTCCCGCATGGCCCGAATCACGATCCTGGAAACGGTACTAGGGTTAAACCCATCCGGAACAGCCTTGCGGCACCGTCTAGATAAGCGCCCAAACGAATCAGGAAGCGCCATCGCACCAGGAGACTCCCATCAAGGGTGCCAGCCGTCAGGGGAAAGGGCAGCGTGAGATTCGGTGAACAGGGAGTCGCGCATGGCCCGAATCACGATCCTGGAAACGGTACTAGGGTTAAACCCATCCGGAACAGCCTTGCGGCACCGTCTAGATGGGCGCCCAAACGAATCTGGACGCGCCATCGCACCAGGAGACTCCCATCAAGGGTGCCAGCCGTCAGGGGAAAGGGCAGCGTGAGATTCGGTGAACAGGGAGTCGCGCATGGCCCGAATCACGATCCTGGAAACGGTACTAGGGTTAAACCCATCCGGAACAGCCTTGCGGCACCGTCCAGATGGGCGCTCAAACGAATCTGGACGCGCCATCGCACCAGGAGACTCCCATCAAGGGTGCCAGCCGTCAGGGGAAAGGGCAGCGTGAGATTCGGTGAACAGGGAGTCGCGCATGGCCCGAATCACGATCCTGGAAACGGTACTAGGGTTACACCCATCCGGAACAGCCTTGCGGCACCGTCCAGATGGGCGCTCAAACGAATCTGGACGCGCCATCGCACCAGGAGACTCCCATCAAGGGTGTCAGTCGTCAGGGGAAAGGGCAGTGCGAGATTCGGTGAACAGGGAGTCGCGCATGGCCCGAATCACGATCCTGGAAACGGTACTAGGGTTAAACCCATCCGGAACAGCCTTGCAGCACCGTCTAGATGGGCGCCCAAACGAATCTGGACGCGCCGTCGCGCCAGGAGACTCCCATCAAGGGTGTCAGTCGTCAGGGGAAAGGGCAGTGCGAGATTCGGTGAACAGGGAGTCGCGCATGGCCCGAATCACGATCCTGGAAACGGTACTAGGGTTAAACCCATCCGGAACAGCCTTGCAGCACCGTCTAGATGGGCGCCCAAACGAATCTGGACGCGCCGTCGCACCAGGAGACTCCCATCAAGGGTGTCAGCCGTCAGGGGAAAGGGCAGCGTGAGATTCGGTGAACAGGGAGTCCCGCATGGCCCGAATCACGATCCTGGAAACGGTACTAGGGTTAAACCCATCCGGAACAGCCTTGCGGCACCGTCTAGATGGGCGCCCAAACGAATCAGGAAGCGCCATCGCACCAGGAGACTCCCATCAAGGGTGCCAGCCGTCAGGGGAAAGGGCAGCGTGAGATTCGGTGAACAGGGAGTCGCGCATGGCCCGAATCACGATCCTGGAAACGGTACTAGGGTTAAACCCATCCGGAACAGCCTTGCGGCACCGTCTAGATGGGCGCCCAAACGAATCTGGACGCGCCATCGCACCAGGAGACTCCCATCAAGGGTGCCAGCCGTCAGGGGAAAGGGCAGCGTGAGATTCGGTGAACAGGGAGTCGCGCATGGCCCGAATCACGATCCTGGAAACGGTACTAGGGTTAAACCCATCCGGAACAGCCTTGCGGCACCGTCCAGATGGGCGCTCAAACGAATCTGGACGCGCCATCGCACCAGGAGACTCCCATCAAGGGTGCCAGCCGTCAGGGGAAAGGGCAGCGTGAGATTCGGTGAACAGGGAGTCGCGCATGGCCCGAATCACGATCCTGGAAACGGTACTAGGGTTACACCCATCCGGAACAGCCTTGCGGCACCGTCCAGATGGGCGCTCAAACGAATCTGGACGCGCCATCGCACCAGGAGACTCCCATCAAGGGTGTCAGTCGTCAGGGGAAAGGGCAGTGCGAGATTCATTGAACAGGGAGTCGCGCATGGCCCGAATCACGATCCTGGAAACGGTACTAGGGTTAAACCCATCCGGAACAGCCTTGCAGCACCGTCTAGATGGGCGCCCAAACGAATCTGGAAGCGCCGTCGCGCCAGGAGACTCCCATCAAGGGTGTCAGCCGTCAGGGGAAAGGGCAGCGTGAGATTCGGTGAACATGGAGTCGCGCATGGCCCGAATCACGATCCTGGAAACGGTACTAGGGTTAAACCCATCCGGAACAGCCTTGCGGCACCGTCCAGATGGGCGCCCAAACGAATCTGGACGCGCCATCGCACCAGGAGACTCCCATCAAGGGTGCCAGCCGTCAGGGGAAAGGGCAGCGTGAGATTCGGTGAACAGGGAGTCGCGCATGGCCCGAATCACGATCCTGGAAACGGTACTAGGGTTAAACCCATCCGGAACAGCCTTGCGGCACCGTCCAGATGGGCGCCCAAACGAATCTGGACGCGCCATCGCACCAGGAGACTCCCATCAAGGGTGCCAGCCGTCAGGGGAAAGGGCAGCGTGAGATTCGGTGAACAGGGAGTCGCGCATGGCCCGAATCACGATCCTGGAAACGGTACTAGGGTTAAACCCATCCGGAACAGCCTTGCAGCACCGTCTAGATGGGCGCCCAAACGAATCTGGACGCGCCGTCGCACCAGGAGACTCCCATCAAGGGTGTCAGCCGTCAGGGGAAAGGGCAGCGTGAGATTCGGTGAACAGGGAGTCGCGCATGGCCCGAATCACGATCCTGGAAACGGTACTAGGGTTAAACCCATCCGGAACAGCCTTGCGGCACCGTCTAGATGGGCGCCCAAACGAATCTGGACGCGCCATCGCACCAGGAGACTCCCATCAAGGGTGCCAGCCGTCAGGGGAAAGGGCAGCGTGAGATTCGGTGAACAGGGAGTCGCGCATGGCCCGAATCACGATCCTGGAAACGGTACTAGGGTTAAACCCATCCGGAACAGCCTTGCGGCACCGTCTAGATGGGCGCCCAAACGAATCTGGACGCGCCATCGCACCAGGAGACTCCCATCAAGGGTGTCAGTCGTCAGGGGAAAGGGCAGTGCGAGATTCGGTGAACAGGGAGTCGCGCATGGCCCGAATCACGATCCTGGAAACGGTACTAGGGTTAAACCCATCCGGAACAGCCTTGCGGCACCGTCTAGATGGGCGCCCAAACGAATCTGGACGCGCCATCGCACCAGGAGACTCCCATCAAGGGTGTCAGCCGTCAGGGGAAAGGGCAGCGTGAGATTCGGTGAACAGGGAGTCGCGCATGGCCCGAATCACGATCCTGGAAACGGTACTAGGGTTAAACCCATCCGGAACAGCCTTGCGGCACCGTCTAGATGGGCGCCCAAACGAATCTGGACGCGCCATCGCACCAGGAGACTCCCATCAAGGGTGTCAGTCGTCAGGGGAAAGGGCAGTGCGAGATTCGGTGAACAGGGAGTCGCGCATGGCCCGAATCACGATCCTGGAAACGGTACTAGGGTTAAACCCATCCGGAACAGCCTTGCGGCACCGTCTAGATGGGCGCCCAAACGAATCTGGACGCGCCATCGCACCAGGAGACTCCCATCAAGGGTGTCAGCCGTCAGGGGAAAGGGCAGCGTGAGATTCGGTGAACAGGGAGTCGCGCATGGCCCGAATCACGATCCTGGAAACGGTACTAGGGTTAAACCCATCCGGAACAGCCTTGCGGCACCGTCTAGATGGGCGCCCAAACGAATCTGGACGCGCCATCGCACCAGGAGACTCCCATCAAGGGTGCCAGCCGTCAGGGGAAAGGGCAGCGTGAGATTCGGTGAACAGGGAGTCCCGCATGGCCCGAATCACGATCCTGGAAACGGTACTAGGGTTAAACCCATCCGGAACAGCCTTGCAGCACCGTCTAGATGGGCGCCCAAACGAATCTGGACGCGCCGTCGCACCAGGAGACTCCCATCAAGGGTGTCAGCCGTCAGGGGAAAGGGCAGCGTGAGATTCGGTGAACAGGGAGTCGCGCATGGCCCGAATCACGATCCTGGAAACGGTACTAGGGTTAAACCCATCCGGAACAGCCTTGCGGCACCGTCTAGATGGGCGCCCAAACGAATCTGGACGCGCCATCGCACCAGGAGACTCCCATCAAGGGTGCCAGCCGTCAGGGGAAAGGGCAGCGTGAGATTCGGTGAACAGGGAGTCGCGCATGGCCCGAATCACGATCCTGGAAACGGTACTAGGGTTAAACCCATCCGGAACAGCCTTGCGGCACCGTCTAGATGGGCGCCCAAACGAATCTGGACGCGCCATCGCACCAGGAGACTCCCATCAAGGGTGTCAGCCGTCAGGGGAAAGGGCAGCGTGAGATTCGGTGAACAGGGAGTCGCGCATGGCCCGAATCACGATCCTGGAAACGGTACTAGGGTTAAACCCATCCGGAACAGCCTTGCAGCACCGTCTAGATGGGCGCCCAAACGAATCTGGACGCGCCGTCGCACCAGGAGACTCCCATCAAGGGTGTCAGCCGTCAGGGGAAAGGGCAGCGTGAGATTCGGTGAACAGGGAGTCGCGCATGGCCCGAATCACGATCCTGGAAACGGTACTAGGGTTAAACCCATCCGGAACAGCCTTGCGGCACCGTCTAGATGGGCGCCCAAACGAATCTGGACGCGCCATCGCACCAGGAGACTCCCATCAAGGGTGCCAGCCGTCAGGGGAAAGGGCAGCGTGAGATTCGGTGAACAGGGAGTCGCGCATGGCCCGAATCACGATCCTGGAAACGGTACTAGGGTTAAACCCATCCGGAACAGCCTTGCAGCACCGTCTAGATGGGCGCCCAAACGAATCTGGAAGCGCCATCGCACCAGGAGACTCCCATCAAGGGTGTCAGTCGTCAGGGGAAAGGGCAGCGTGAGATTCGGTGAACAGGGAGTCGCGCATGGCCCGAATCACGATCCTGGAAACGGTACTAGGGTTAAACCCATCCGGAACAGCCTTGCGGCACCGTCCAGATGGGCGCCCAAACGAATCTGGACGCGCCATCGCACCAGGAGACTCCCATCAAGGGTGCCAGCCGTCAGGGGAAAGGGCAGTGCGAGATTCGGTGAACAGGGAGTCGCGCATGGCCCGAATCACGATCCTGGAAACGGTACTAGGGTTAAACCCATCCGGAACAGCCTTGCGGCACCGTCTAGATGGGCGCCCAAACGAATCTGGACGCGCCATCGCACCAGGAGACTCCCATCAAGGGTGCCAGCCGTCAGGGGAAAGGGCAGCGTGAGATTCGGTGAACAGGGAGTCGCGCATGGCCCGAATCACGATCCTGGAAACGGTACTAGGGTTAAACCCATCCGGAACAGCCTTGCAGCACCGTCTAGATGGGCGCCCAAACGAATCTGGACGCGCCGTCGCACCAGGAGACTCCCATCAAGGGTGTCAGCCGTCAGGGGAAAGGGCAGCGTGAGATTCGGTGAACAGGGAGTCGCGCATGGCCCGAATCACGATCCTGGAAACGGTACTAGGGTTAAACCCATCCGGAACAGCCTTGCGGCACCGTCTAGATGGGCGCCCAAACGAATCTGGACGCGCCGTCGCACCAGGAGACTCCATCAAGGGTGTCAGCCGTCAGGGGAAAGGGCAGAGTGAGATTCGGTGAACAGGGAGTCGCGCATGGCCCGAATCACGATCCTGGAAACGGTACTAGGGTTAAACCCATCCGGAACAGCCTTGCAGCACCGTCTAGATGGGCGCCCAAACGAATCTGGACGCGCCGTCGCACCAGGAGACTCCCATCAAGGGTGCCAGCCGTCAGGGAAAGGGCAGCGTGAGATTCGGTGAACAGGGAGTCGCGCATGGCCCGAATCACGATCCTGGAAACGGTACTAGGGTTAAACCCATCCGGAACAGCCTTGCGGCACCGTCCAGATGGGCGCTCAAACGAATCTGGACGCGCCATCGCACCAGGAGACTCCCATCAAGGGTGCCAGCCGTCAGGGGAAAGGGCAGCGTGAGATTCGGTGAACAGGGAGTCACGCATGGCCCGAATCACGATCCTGGAAACGGTACTAGGGTTAAACCCATCCGGAACAGCCTTGCAGCATCGTCTAGATGGGCGCCCAAACGAATCTGGACGCGCCGTCGCACCAGGAGACTCCCATCAAGGGTGTCAGCCGTCAGGGGAAAGGGCAGCGTGAGATTCGGTGAACAGGGAGTCGCGCATGGCCCGAATCACGATCCTGGAAACGGTACTAGGGTTAAACCCATCCGGAACAGCCTTGCGGCACCGTCTAGATGGGCGCCCAAACGAATCTGGACGCGCCATCGCACCAGGAGACTCCCATCAAGGGTGCCAGCCGTCAGGGGAAAGGGCAGCGTGAGATTCGGTGAACAGGGAGTCGCGCATGGCCCGAATCACGATCCTGGAAACGGTACTAGGGTTAAACCCATCCGGAACAGCCTTGCGGCACCGTCTAGATGGGCGCCCAAACAAATCTGGACGCGCCATCGCACCAGGAGACTCCCATCAAGGGTGCCAGCCGTCAGGGGAAAGGGCAGCGTGAGATTCGGTGAACAGGGAGTCGCGCATGGCCCGAATCACGATCCTGGAAACGGTACTAGGGTTAAACCCATCCGGAACAGCCTTGCAGCACCGTCTAGATGGGCGCCCAAACGAATCTGGACGCGCCGTCGCACCAGGAGACTCCCATCAAGGGTGTCAGCCGTCAGGGGAAAGGGCAGCGTGAGATTCGGTGAACAGGGAGTCGCGCATGGCCCGAATCACGATCCTGGAAACGGTACTAGGGTTACACCCATCCGGAACAGCCTTGCGGCACCGTCTAGATGGGCGCCCAAACGAATCTGGACGCGCCATCGCACCAGGAGACTCCCATCAAGGGTGCCAGCCGTCAGGGGAAAGGGCAGCGTGAGATTCGGTGAACAGGGAGTCGCGCATGGCCCGAATCACGATCCTGGAAACGGTACTAGGGTTAAACCCATCCGGAACAGCCTTGCGGCACCGTCTAGATGGGCCGCCCAAACGAATCTGGACGCGCCATCGCACCAGGAGACTCCCATCAAGGGTGCCAGCCGTCAGGGAAAGGGCAGCGTGAGATTCGGTGAACAGGGAGTCGCGCATGGCCCGAATTCACGATCCTGGAAACGTACTAGGGTTAAACCCATCCGGAACAGCCTTGCAGCACCGTCTAGATGGGCGCCCAAACGAATCTGGACGCGCCGTCGCACCAGGAGACTCCCATCAAGGGTGCAGCCGTCAGGGGAAAGGGCAGCGTGAGATTCGGTGAACAGGGAGTCGCGCATGGCCCGAATCACGATCCTGGAAACGGTACTAGGTTAAACCATCCGGAACAGCCTTGCGGCACCGTCTAGATGGGCGCCCAAACGAATCTGGACGCGCCATCGCACCAGGAGACTCCCATCAAGGGTGCCAGCCGTCAGGGGAAAGGGCAGCGTGAGATTCGGTGAACAGGGAGTCGCGCATGGCCCGAATCACGATCCTGGAAACGGTACTAGGGTTAAACCCATCCGAACAGCCTTGCAGCACCGTCTAGATGGGCGCCCAAACGAAATCTGGACGCGCCGTCGCACCAGGAGACTCCCATCAAGGGTGTCAGTCCGTCAGGGGAAAGGGCAGCGTGAGATTCGGTGAACAGGGAGTCGCGCATGGCCCGAATCACGATCCTGGAAACGGTACTAGGGTTAAACCCATCCGGAACAGCCTTGCGGCACCGTCTAGATGGGCGCCCAAACGAATCTGGACGCGCCATCGCACCAGGAGACTCCCATCAAGGGTGTCAGCCGTCAGGGGAAAGGGCAGCGTGAGATTCGGTGAACAGGGAGTCGCGCATGGCCCGAATCACGATCCTGGAAACGGTACTAGGTTAAACCCATCCGGAACAGCCTTGCAGCACCGTCTAGATGGGCGCCCAAACGAATCTGGACGCGCCGTCGCACCAGGAGACTCCCATCAAGGGTGTCAGCCGTCAGGGAAAGGGCAGCGTGAGATTCGGTGAACAGGGAGTCGCGCATGGCCCGAATCACGATCCTGGAAACGGTACTAGGGTTACACCCATCCGAACAGCCTTGCGGCACCGTCTAGATGGGCGCCCAAACGAATCTGGACGCGCCATCGCACCAGGAGACTCCCATCAAAGGGTGCCAGCCGTCAGGGGAAAGGGCAGCGTGAGATTCGGTGAACAGGGAGTCGCGCATGGCCCGAATCACGATCCTGGAAACGGTACTAAGGGTTAAACCCATCCGGAACAGCCTTGCGGCAACCGTCTAGATGGGCGCCCAAACGAATCTGGAACGCGCCATCGCACCAGGAGACTCCCATCAAGGGTGCAGCCGTCAGGGGAAAGGGCAGCGTGAGATTCGGTGAACAGGGAGTCGCGCATGGCCCGAATCACGATCCTGGAAACGGTACTAGGGTTAAACCCATCCGGAACAGCCTTGCGGCACCGTCTAGATGGGCGCGCCAAACGAATCTGGACGCGCC
>BDSI01000092.1:0-65000 GCA_003117195.1 Eudorina sp. 2006-703-Eu-15
CACGTGCCGCCTTCCAAGCCACCCCCAACCCGCCCCCAGCCCTCCACACCTGTCAGTGCTAGATGCTCCTCTCCGCAGCCGCGGCAGGCACTAGCTGTGCCGTTTGCGTGACACCCTGGCCGACGTTGCAGTCTACCCGCGGGCAAC
The DNA here is from genome assembly GCA_003117195.1 of Eudorina sp. 2006-703-Eu-15. Classification (NCBI taxonomy): domain Eukaryota; kingdom Viridiplantae; phylum Chlorophyta; class Chlorophyceae; order Chlamydomonadales; family Volvocaceae; genus Eudorina; species Eudorina sp. 2006-703-Eu-15. Next base: position 148 of record BDSI01000092.1, read on the forward strand.
CGTGTCTGCATTCCAGGGCCAGCGGCCGCCCCCGTCGTCGGCGCCCTGCCGGGGGACAATGTGCAGCACGTGCATGGTCATGGCTGCTGAAGGGTGTGGACTGCGGCGCGTTGAGACTGCTAGAAATCCGGTAACTGCTGTGCGGAGCCCCACCCCCCCAAACCACGTGCCACCTTTCAAGCCACCCCCAAACCCGCCCCCAGCCCCTCCACACCTGTCAGTGCTAGATGCTCCTTTCCGCAGCCGAGGCAGGTGCATGGTCATGGCGGCTGAAGGGTGTGGACTGCGGCGCGTTGAGACTGCTAGAAATTCGGTAATTGAGGTGCCGAGCCCCCGCCCCAAACCACGTGCCGCCTTCCAAGCCACCCCCAACCCGCCCCCAGCCCCTCCACACCTGTCAGTGCTAGACGCTCCTCTCCGCAGCCGCAGCACGTGCATGGTCATGGCTGCTGAAGGGTGTGGACTGCGGCGCGTTGAGACTGCTAGAAATCCGGTAACTGCTGTGCGGAGCCCCCCCCCCAAACCACGTGCCGCTTTCAAGCCACCCCCAAACCCGCCCCCAGCCCCTCCACACCTGTCAGTGCTAGATGCTCCTTCCGCAGCCGAGGCAGTGCATGGTCATGGCGGCTGAAGGGTGTGGACTGCGGCGCGTTGAGACTGCTAGAAATTCGGTAATTGAGGTGCCGAGCCCCCGCCCCAAACCACGTGCCGCCTTCAAGCCACCCCAAACCCGCCCCAGCCCCTCACACCTGTCAGTGCTAGATGCTCCTCTCCGCAGCCGCAGCACGTGCATGGTCATGGCGGCTGAAGGGTGTGGACTGCGGCGCGTTGAGACTGCTAGAAATTTGGTAATGAGGTGCCGAGCCCCCCCCCCCAAACCACGTGCCGCCTTCCAAGCCACCCCCAAACCCGCCCCCAGCCCCTCCACACCTGTCAGTGCTAGACGCTCCTCTCCGCAGCCGCAGCACGTGCATGGTCATGGCGGCTGAAGGTGTGGACTGCGGCGCGTTGAGACTGCTAGAAATTCGGTAATGAGGTGCCGAGCCCCCCCCCCAAACCACGTGCCGCCTTTCAAGCCACCCCCAACCCCCCCCCAGCCCCTCCACACCTGTCAGTGCTAGATGCTCCTCTCCGCAGCCGCAGCACGTGCATGGTCATGGCGGCTGAAGGGTGTGGACTGCGGCGCGTTGAGACTGCTAGAAATTCGGTAATTGAGGTGCCGAGCCCCCGCCCCAAACCACGTGCCGCCTTTCAAGCCACCCCCAACCCGCCCCCAGCCCCTCACACCTGTCAGTGCTAGATGCTCCTTTCCGCAGCCGCAGCACGTGCATGGTCATGGCGGCTGAAGGGTGTGGACTGCGGCGCGTTGAGACTGCTAGAAATTCGGTAATGAGGTGCCGAGCCCCCCCCCAAACCACGTGCCGCCTTCCAAGCCACCCCCAAACCCGCCCCAGCCCCTCCACACCTGTCAGTGCTAGATGCTCCTCTCCGCAGCCGCAGCACGTGCATGGTCATGGCGGCTGAAGGGTGTGGACTGCGGCGCGTTGAGACTGCTAGAAATTCGGTAATGAGGTGCCGAGCCCCCCCCCCAAACCACGTGCCGCCTTCCAAGCCACCCCCAACCCCGCCCCCAGCCCCTCCACACCTGTCAGTGCTAGATGCTCCTCTCCGCAGCCGCAGCACGTGCATGGTCATGGCGGCTGAAGGTGTGGACTGCGGCGCGTTGAGACTGCTAGAAATTCGGTAAAGGTGCCGAGCCCCCCCCCCAAACCACGTGCCGCCTTTCAAGCCACCCCCAACCCCGCCCCCAGCCCCTCCACACCTGTCAGTGCTAGACGCTCCTCTCCGCAGCCGCAGCACGTGCATGGTCATGGCGGCTGAAGGGTGTGGACTGCGGCGCGTTGAGACTGCTAGAAATTCGGTAATTGAGGTGCCGAGCCCCCGCCCCAAACCACGTGCCGCCTTCAAGCCACCCCCAAACCCGCCCCCAGCCCCTTCACACCTGTCAGTGCTAGATGCTCCTTTCCGCAGCCGCAGCACGTGCATGGTCATGGCGGCTGAAGGGTGTGGACTGCGGCGCGTTGAGACTGCTAGAAATTTCGGTAATGAGGTGCCGAGCCCCCCCCCCCCAAACCACGTGCCGCCTTCCAAGCCACCCCCAACCCGCCCCCAGCCCCTCCACACCTGTCAGTGCTAGACGCTCCTCTCCGCAGCCGCAGCACGTGCATGGTCATGGCGGCTGAAGGGTGTGGACTGCGGCGCGTTGAGACTGCTAGAAATCCGGTAACTGCTGTGCGGAGCCCCCACCCCCCCAAACCACGTGCCGCCTTTCAAGCCACCCCCAAACCCGCCCCAGCCCCTCCACACCTGTCAGTGCTAGATGCTCCTTTCCGCAGCCGAGGCAGGTGCATGGTCATGGCGGCTGAAGGGTGTGGACTGCGGCGCGTTGAGACTGCTAGAAATTCGGTAATTGAGGTGCCGAGCCCCCGCCCCAAACCACGTGCCGCCTTCCAAGCCACCCCAACCCCCCCCAGCCCCTCCACACCTGTCAGTGCTAGACGCTCCTCTCCGCAGCCGCAGCACGTGCATGGTCATGGCGGCTGAAGGGTGTGGACTGCGGCGCGTTGAGACTGCTAGAAATTCGGTAATTGGTGCCGAGCCCCCGCCCCAAACCACGTGCCGCCTTCAAGCCACCCCCAACCCGCCCCAGCCCCTCCACACCTGTCAGTGCTAGATGCTCCTCTCCGCAGCCGCAGCACGTGCATGGTCATGGCGGCTGAAGGGTGTGGACTGCGGCGCGTTGAGACTGCTAGAAATTCGGTAACTGCTGTGCGAGCCCCCCCCCCAAACCACGTGCCGCCTTCAAGCCACCCCCAAACCCGCCCCCAGCCCCTCCACACCTGTCAGTGCTAGATGCTCCTCTCCGCAGCCGCAGCACGTGCATGGTCATGGCGGCTGAAGGGTGTGGACTGCGGCGCGTTGAGACTGCTAGAAATTCGGTAATTGAGTGCCGAGCCCCCCCCAAACCACGTGCCGCCTTCCAAGCCACCCCCAACCCCGCCCCCAGCCCCTCCACACCTGTCAGTGCTAGACGCTCCTCTCCGCAGCCGCAGCACGTGCATGGTCATGGCGCTGAAGGGTGTGGACTGCGGCGCGTTGAGACTGCTAGAAATCCGGTAACTGCTGTGCGGAGCCCCCCCCCCAAACCACGTGCCGCCTTTCAAGCCACCCCCAAACCCGCCCCCAGCCCCTCCACACCTGTCAGTGCTAGATGCTCCTTCCCGCAGCCGCAGCGTGCATGGTCATGGCGGCTGAAGGGTGTGGACTGCGGCGCGTTGAGACTGCTAGAAATCCGCGTAACTGCTGTGCGGAGCCCCCACCCCCCCAAACCACGTGCCGCCTTTCAAGCCACCCCCAAACCCGGCCCCAGCCCCTCCACACCTGTCAGTGCTAGATGCTCCTCTCCGCAGCCGAGGCACGTGCATGGTCATGGCGGCTGAAGGGTGTGGACTGCGGCGACGTTGAGACTGCTAGAAATCCGGGTAATTGAGGTGCGAGCCCCCGCCCAAACCACGTGCCGCCGTTCCAAGCCACCCCCAAACCCGCCCCAGCCCCTTCACACCTGTCAGTGCTAGATGCTCCTCTCCGCAGCCGCAGCACGTGCATGGTCATGGCGGCTGAAGGGTGAGGACTGCGGCGCGTTGAGACTGCTAGAAATTTGGTAAATGAGGTGCCGAGCCCCCACCCCCCCCAAACCACGTGCCGCCTTCCAAGCCACCCCAAACCCGCCTCCAAGCCCCTCCACACCTGTCAGTGCTAGATGCTCCTCTCCGCAGCCGCGGCAGGCACTAGCTGTGCCGTTTGCGCGACACCCTGGCCGACGTTGCAGTCTACCCGCGGGCAACCGTGTCTGCATTCCAGGGCCAGCGCCGCCCCGTCGTCGGCGCCCTGCCGGGGACAATGTGCAGCACGTGCATGGTCATGCTGCTGAAGGGTGTGGACTGCGGCGCGTTGAGACTGCTAGAAATCCGGTAACTGCTGTGCGGAGCCCCCACCCCCCCAAACCACGTGCCGCCTTTCAAGCCACCCCCAAACCCGCCCCCAGCCCTCCACACCTGTCAGTGCTAGACGCTCCTCTCCGCAGCCGCAGCACGTGCATGGTCATGGCGGCTGAAGGGTGAGGACTGCGGCGCGTTGAGACTGCTAGAAATTCGGTAATTGAGGTGCCGAGCCCCCGCCCCAAACCACGTGCCGCCTTCCAAGCCACCCCCAACCCCGCCCCCAGCCCCTCCACACCTGTCAGTGCTAGACGCTCCTCTCCGCAGCCGAGGCACGTGCATGGTCATGGCGGCTGAAGGGTGTGGACTGCGGCGCGTTGAGACTGCTAGAAATCCGGTAATTGAGGTGCCGAGCCACCGCCCCAAACCACGTGCCGCCTTCCAAGCCACCCCCAACCCCGCCCCCAGCCCCTCCACACCTGTCAGTGCTAGACGCTCCTCTCCGCAGCCGCAGCACGTGCATGGTCATGGCGGCTGAAGGGTGTGGACTACGGCGCGTTCAGACTGCTAGAAATTCGGTAATTGAGGTGCCGAGCCCCCGCCCCAAACCACGTGCCGCCTTCCAAGCCACCCCCAACCCCGCCCCCAGCCCTCCACACCTGTCAGTGCTAGACGCTCCTCTCCGCAGCCGCAGCACGTGCATGGTCATGGCTGCTGAAGGTGTGGACTGCGGCGCGTTGAGACTGCTAGAAATCCGGTAACTGCCTGTGCGGAGCCCCCACACCCCCCAAACCACGTTGCCGCCTTTTCAAGCCACCCCAAACCCGCCCCCAGCCCCTCCACACCTGTCAGTGCTAGACGCTCCTCTCCGCAGCCGCAGCACGTGCATGGTCATGGCTGCTGAAGGGTGTGGACTGCGGCGCGTTGAGACTGCTAGAAATCCGGTAACTGCTGTGCGGAGCCCCCACCCCCCCAAACCACGTGCCGCCTTTCAAGCCACCCCCACCCCGCCCCCAGCCCCTCCACACCTGTCAGTGCTAGACGCTCCTCTCCGCAGCCGCAGCACGTGCTATGGTCATGGCGGCTGAAGGGTGAGGACTGCGGCGCGTTGAGACTGCTAGAAATTCGGTAATTGAGGTGCCGAGCCCCCGCCCCAAACCACGTGCCGCCTTCCAAGCCACCCCCAACCCCGCCCCCAGCCCCTACACACCTGTCAGTGCTAGACGCTCCTCTCCGCAGCCGAGGCACGTGCATGGTCATGGCGGCTGAAGGGTGTGGACTGCGGCGCGTTGAGACTGCTAGAAATCCGGTAATTGAGGTGCCGAGCCACCGCCCCAAACCACGTGCCGCCTTCCAAGCCACCCCCAACCCCGCCCCCAGCCCTCCACACCTGTCAGTGCTAGACGCTCCTCTCCGCAGCCGCAGCACGTGCATGGTCATGGCGGCTGAAGGGTGTGGACTACGGCGCGTTCAGACTGCTAGAAATTCGGTAATTGAGGTGCCGAGCCCCCGCCCCAAACCACGTGCCGCCTTCCAAGCCACCCCCAACCCGCCCCCAGCCCCTCCACACCTGTCAGTGCTAGACGCTCCTCTCCGCAGCCGCAGCACGTGCATGGTCATGGCTGCTGAAGGGTGTGGACTGCGGCGCGTTGAGACTGCTAGAAATCCGGTAACTGCTGTGCGGAGCCCCCACCCCCCCAAACCACGTGCCGCCTTTCAAGCCACCCCCAAACCCGCCCCCAGCCCCTCCACACCTGTCAGTGCTAGACGCTCCTCTCCGCAGCCGCAGCACGTGCATGGTCATGGCTGCTGAAGGGTGTGGACTGCGGCGCGTTGAGACTGCTAGAAATCCGGTAACTGCTGTGCGGAGCCCCCACCCCCCCAAACCACGTGCCGCCTTTCAAGCCACCCCAAACCCGCCCCCAGCCCCTCCACACCTGTCAGTGCTATATGCTCCTCTCCGCAGCCGAGGCACGTGCATGGTCATGGCGGCTGAAGGGTGTGGACTGCGGCACGTTGAGACTGCTAGAAATTCGGTAATTGAGGTGCCGAGCCCCCGCCCCAAACCACGTGCCGCCTTCCAAGCCACCCCCAACCCCGCCCCCAGCCCCTCCACACCTGTCAGTGCTAGACGCTCCTCTCCGCAGCCGCAGCACGTGCATGGTCATGGCGGCTGTCGGGTGTGGACTACGGCGCGTTCAGACTGCTAGAAATTCGGTAATTGAGGTGCCGAGCCCCCGCCCCAAACCACGTGCCGCCTTCCAAGCCACCCCCAACCCCGCCCCCAGCCCCTCCACATCTGTCAGTGCTAGATGCTCCTCTCCGCAGCCGAGGCACGTGCATGGTCATGGCGGCTGAAGGGTGTGGACTGCGGCACGTTGAGACTGCTAGAAATTCGGTAATTGAGGTGCCGAGCCCCCGCCCCAAACCACGTGCCGCCGTTCAAGCCACCCCCAAACCCGCCCCCAGCCCCTTCACACCTGTCAGTGCTAGATGCTCCTCTCCGCAGCCGCAGCACGTGCATGGTCATGGCGGCTGAAGGGTGAGGACTGCGGCGCGTTGAGACTGCTAGTAATTTGGTAAATGAGGTGCCGAGCCCCCACCCCCCCAAACCACGTGCCGCCTTCCAAGCCAACCCCACCCGCCCCCAGCCCCTCCACACCTGTCAGTGCTAGATGCTCCTCTCCGCAGCCGCGGCAGGCACTAGCTGTGCCGTTTGCGCGACACCCTGGCCGACGTTGCAGTCTACCCCGCGGGCAACCGTGTCTGCATTCAAGGGCCAGCGGCCGCCCCGTCGTCGGCGCCCTGCCGGGGGACAATGTGCAGCACGTGCATGGTCATGGCTGCTGAAGGGTGTGGACTGCGGCGCGTTGAGACTGCTAGAAATCCGGTAACTGCTGTGCGGAGCCCCCACCCCCCCAAACCACGTGCCGCCTTTCAAGCCACCCCCAAACCCGGCCCCAGCCCCTCCACACCTGTCAGTGCTAGATGCTCCTCTCCGCAGCCGAGGCACGTGCATGGTCATGGCGGCTGAAGGGTGTGGACTGCGGCGCGTTGAGACTGCTAGAAATCCGGGAACTGAGGTGCCGAGCCCCCGCCCCAAACCACGTGCCGCCTTCCAAGCCACCCCCAACCCCGCCCCCAGCCCCTCCACACCTGTCAGTGCTAGACGCTCCTCTCCGCAGCCGCAGCACGTGCATGGTCATGGCGGCTGAAGGGTGAGGACTGCGGCGCGTTGAGACAGCTAGAAATTTGGTAAATGAGGTGCCGAGCCCCCACCCCCCCAAACCACGTGCCGCCTTCCACGCCACCCCCAAACCCGCTCCAAGGCCCTCCACATCTGTCAGTGCTAGATGCTCCTCTCCGCAGCCGCGGCAGGCACTAGCTGTGCCGTTTGCGCGACACCCTGGCCGACGTTGCAGTCTACCCCGCGGGCAACCGTGTCTGCATTCCAGGGCCAGCGGCCGCCCCGTCGTCGGCGCCCTGCCGGGGGACAATGTGCAGCACGTGCATGGTCATGGCTGCTGAAGGGTGTGGACTGCGGCGCGTTGAGACTGCTAGAAATCCGGTAACTGCTGTGCGGAGCCCCCACCCCCCCAAACCACGTGCCGCCTTTCAAGCCACCCCCACCCCGCCCCCAGCCCCTCCACACCTGTCAGTGCTAGACGCTCCTCTCCGCAGCCGCAGCACGTGCATGGTCATGGCGGCTGAAGGGTGAGGACTGCGGCGCGTTGAGACTGCTAGAAATTCGGTAATTGAGGTGCCGAGCCCCCGCCCCAAACCACGTGCCGCCTTCCAAGCCACCCCCAACCCCGCCCCCAGCCCCTCCACACCTGTCAGTGCTAGACGCTCCTCTCCGCAGCCGAGGCACGTGCATGGTCATGGCGGCTGAAGGGTGTGGGCGGCGCGTTGAGACTGCTAGAAATCCGGTAATTGAGGTGCCGAGCCACCGCCCCAAACCACGTGCCGCCTTCCAAGCCACCCCCAACCCCGCCCCCAGCCCCTCCACACCTGTCAGTGCTAGACGCTCCTCTCCGCAGCCGCAGCACGTGCATGGTCATGGCGGCTGAAGGGTGTGGACTACGGCGCGTTCAGACTGCTAGAAATTCGGTAATTGAGGTGCCGAGCCCCCGCCCCAAACCACGTGCCGCCTTCCAAGCCACCCCCAACCCCGCCCCCAGCCCCTCCACACCTGTCAGTGCTAGACGCTCCTCTCCGCAGCCGCAGCACGTGCATGGTCATGGCTGCTGAAGGGTGTGGACTGCGGCGCGTTGAGACTGCTAGAAATCCGGTAACTGCTGTGCGGAGCCCCCACCCCCCAAACCACGTGCCGCCTTTCAAGCCACCCCCAAACCCGCCCCCAGCCCCTCCACACCTGTCAGTGCTAGACGCTCCTCTCCGCAGCCGCAGCACGTGCATGGTCATGGCTGCTGAAGGGTGTGGACTGCGGCGCGTTGAGACTGCTAGAAATCCGGTAACTGCTGTGCGGAGCCCCCACCCCCCCAAACCACGTGCCGCCTTTCAAGCCACCCCCACCCCGCCCCCAGCCCCTCCACACCTGTCAGTGCTAGACGCTCCTCTCCGCAGCCGCAGCACGTGCATGGTCATGGCGGCTGAAGGGTGAGGACTGCGGCGCGTTGAGACTGCTAGAAATTCGGTAATTGAGGTGCCGAGCCCCCGCCCCAAACCACGTGCCGCCTTCCAAGCCACCCCAAACCCGCCCCCAGCCCCTCCACACCTGTCAGTGCTAGACGCTCCTCTCCGCAGCCGAGGCACGTGCATGGTCATGGCGGCTGAAGGGTGTGGACTGCGGCGCGTTCAGACTGCTAGAAATTCGGTAATTGAGGTGCCGAGCCCCCGCCCCAAACCACGTGCCGCCTTCCAAGCCACCCCCAACCCCGCCCCCAGCCCCTCCACACCTGTCAGTGCTAGACGCTCCTCTCCGCAGCCGCAGCACGTGCATGGTCATGGCTGCTGAAGGGTGTGGACTGCGGCGCGTTGAGACTGCTAGAAATCCGGTAACTGCTGTGCGGAGCCCCCACCCCCCCAAACCACGTGCCGCCTTTCAAGCCACCCCCAAACCCGCCCCCAGCCCCTCCACACCTGTCAGTGCTAGACGCTCCTCTCCGCAGCCGCAGCACGTGCATGGTCATGGCTGCTGAAGGGTGTGGACTGCGGCGCGTTGAGACTGCTAGAAATCCGGTAACTGCTGTGCGGAGCCCCCACCCCCCCAAACCACGTGCCGCCTTTCAAGCCACCCCCAAACCCGCCCCCAGCCCCTCCACACCTGTCAGTGCTATATGCTCCTCTCCGCAGCCGAGGCACGTGCATGGTCATGGCGGCTGAAGGGTGTGGACTGCGGCGCGTTGAGACTGCTAGAAATCCGGGAACTGAGGTGCCGAGCCCCCGCCCCAAACCACGTGCCGCCGTTCAAGCCACCCTCAAACCCGCCCCCAGCCCCTTCACACCTGTCAGTGCTAGATGCTCCTCTCCGCAGCCGCAGCACTTGCATGGTCATGGCGGCTGAAGGGTGAGGACTGCGGCGCGTTGAGACTGCTAGTAATTTGGTAAATGAGGTGCCGAGCCCCCACCCCCCCAAACCACGTGCCGCCTTCCAAGCCAACCCCACCCGCCCCCAGCCCCTCCACACCTGTCAGTGCTAGATGCTCCTCTCCGCAGCCGCGGCAGGCACTAGCTGTGCCGTTTGCGCGACACCCTGGCCGACGTTGCAGTCTACCCCGCGGGCAACCGTGTCTGCATTCAAGGGCCAGCGGCCGCCCCGTCGTCGGCGCCCTGCCGGGGGACAATGTGCAGCACGTGCATGGTCATGGCGGCTGAAAGGTATGGACTGCGGCGCGTTGAGACTGCTAGAAATTTGGTAATTGAGGTGCCGAGCCCCCGCCCAAAACCACGTGCCGCATTCCAAGCCACCCCCAAACCCGCCCCCAGCCCCTCCACACCTGTCAGTGCTAGACGCTCCTCTCCGCACCCGCGGCAGGTGCTGGTCATGGTGGCCAAAGGGTGCGTTGCGGCACGTTGAGACAGCTAGAAATTCGGTGATTGAGGTGCCGAGCCCCCGCCCCAAACCACGTGCCGCCTTCCAAGCCACCCCCAAACCCGCCCCCAGCCCCTCCACACCTGTCAGTGCTAGATGCTCCTCTCCGCAGCCGAGGCAGGTGCATGGTCATGGCGGCTGAAGGGTGTGGACTGCGGCGCGTTGAGACTGCTAGAAATTCGGTAACTGAGGTGCCGAACCCCCGCCCCAAACCACGTGCCACCTTTCAAGCCACCCGCAACCCCGCCCCCAGCCCCTCCACACCTGTCAGTGCTAGATGCTCCTCTCCGCAGCCGCAGCACGTGCATGGTCATGGCGGCTGAAGGGTGTGGACTGCGGCGCGTTGAGACTGCTAGAAATTCGGTAATTGAGGTGCCGAGCCCCCGCCTAAAACCACGTGCCGCCTTCCAAGCCACCCCCAAACCCGCCCCCAGCCCCTCCACACCTGTCAGTGCTAGATGCTCCTATCCGCAGCCGAGGCAGGTGCATGGTCATGGCGGCTGAAGGGTGTGGACTGCGGCGCGTTGAGACTGCTAGAGATTCGGTAACTGAGGTGCCGAACCCCCGCCCCAAACCACGTGCCGCCTTCCAAGCCACCCCCAAACCCGCCCCCAGCCACTCCACACCTGTCAGTGCTAGATGCTCCTATCCGCAGCCGATGCACGTGCATGGTCATGGCGGCCAAAGGGTGTGGACTGCGGCACGTTGAGACTGCTAGTAATCCGGTAACTGAGGTGCCGAGCCCCCATTCCCCCAAACCACGTGCCGCCTTTCAAGCTACCCCAAACCCGCCCCCAGCCCCTCCACACCTGTCAGTGTTAGATGCTCCTCTCCGCGGCCGAGGCAGGTGCATGGTCATGGCGGCTGAAGGGTGTGGACTGCGGCGCGTTGAGACTGCTAGAAATTCGGTAATTGAGGTGCCGAGCCCCCGCCCCAAACCACGTGCCGCCTTCCAAGCCACCCCCAAACCCGCCCCCAGCCCCTCCACACCTGTCAGTGCTAGACGCTCCTCTCCGCACCCGCGGCAGGTGCTGGTCATGGCGGCCAAAGGGTGAGGACTGCGGCACGTCGAGACTGCTAGAAATTCGGTAATTGAGGTGCCGAGCCCCCGCCCCAAACCACGTGCCGCCTTCCAAGCCACCTCCCAAACCCGCCCCCAGCCACTCCACACCTGTCAGTGCTAGATGCTCCTATCCGCAGCCGCAGCACGTGCATGGTCATTGCGGCTGAAGGGTGTGGACTGCGGCACGTTGAGACTACTAGAAATTCGGAAACTGAGGTGCCGAGCCCCCGCCCCAAACCACGTGCCGCCTTACAAGCCACCCCCAAACCCGCCCCCAGCCCCTCCACACCTGTCAGTGCTAGATGCTCCTTTCCGCAGCCGAGGCAGGTGCATGGTCATGGCGGCTGAAGGGTGTGGACTGCGGCGCGTTCAGACTGCTAGAAATTCGGTAATTGAGGTGCCGAGCCCCCGCCTAAAACCACGTGCCACCTTTCAAGCCACCCCCAACCCCGCCCCCAGCCCCTCCACACCTGTCAGTGCTAGATGCTCCTCTCCGCAGCCGCAGCACGTGCATGGTCATGGCGGCTGAAGGGTGTGGACTGCGGCGCGTTGAGACTGCTAGAAATTCGGTAATTGAGGTGGCGAGCCCCCCCCTAAAACCACGTGCCGCCTTCCAAGCCACCCCCAAACCCGCCCCCAGCCCCTCCACACCTGTCAGTGCTAGATGCTCCTCCCCGCAGCCGCAGCACGTGCATGGTCATGGCGGCTGAAGGGTGTGGACTGCGGCGCGTTGAGACTGCTAGAAATTCGGTAATTGAGGTGCCGAGCCCCCGCCCCAAACCATGTGCCGCCTTCCAAGCCACCCCCAAACCCGCCCCCAGCCCCTCCACACCTGTCAGTGCTAGACGCTCCTCTCCGCAGCCGCAGCACGTGCATGGTCATTGCGGCTGAAGGGTGTTGACTGCGGCGCGTTGAGACTGCTAGAAATCCGGGAACTGAGGTGCCGAGCCCCCACCCCCCCAAACCACGTGCTGCCTTTCAAGCCACCCCCAAACCCGCCCCCAGCCTCTCCACACCTGTCAGTGCTAGATGCTCCTATCCGCAGCCGCAGCACGTGCATGGTCATGGCGGCTGAAGGGTGTGGACTGCGGCGCGTTGAGACTGCTAGAAATTTGGTAACTGAGGTGCCGAACCCCCGCCTAAAACCACGTGCCGCCTTCCAAGCCACCCCCAAACCCGCCCCCAGCCCCTCCACACCTGTCAGTGCTAGATGCTCCTCCCCGCAGCCGCAGCACGTGCATGGTCATGGCGGCTGAAGGGAGTGGACTGCGGCGCGTTGAGACTGCTAGAAATTCGGTAATTGAGGTGCCGAGCCCCCGCCCCAAACCATGTGCCGCCTTCCAAGCCACCCCCAAACCCGCCCCCAGCCCCTCCACACCTGTCAGTGCTAGACGCTCCTCTCCGCAGCCGCAGCACGTGCATGGTCATTGCGGCTGAAGGGTGTGGACTGCGGCGCGTTGAGACTGCTAGAAATCCGGGAACTGAGGTGCCGAGCCCCCACCCCCCCAAACCACGTGCCGCCTTTCAAGCCACCCCCAAACCCGCCCCCAGCCTCTCCACACCTGTCAGTGCTAGATGCTCCTCTCCGCAGCCGCAGCACGTGCATGGTCATGGCGGCTGAAGGGTGTGGACTGCGGCGCGTTGAGACTGCTAGAAATTTGGTAACTGAGGTGCCGAGCCCCCGCCCCAAACCACGTGCCGCCTTACAAGCCACCCCCAAACCCGCTCCAGGCCCATCCACACCTGTCAGTGCTAGATGCTCCTCTCCGCACCCGCGGCAGGTGCTGGTCATGGCGGCCAAAGGGTGCGGACTGCGGCACGTTGAGACAGCTAGAAATTCGGTGATTGAGGTGCCGAGCCCCCGCCCCAAACCACGTGCCGCCTTCCAAGCCACCCCCAAACCCGCCCCCAGCCACTCCACACCTGTCAGTGCTAGATGCTCCTATCCGCAGCCGCAGCACGTGCATGGTCATTGCGGCTGAAGGGTTTGGACTGCGGCACGTTGAGACAGCTAGAAATTCGGAAACTGAGGTGCCGAGCCCCCGCCCCAAACCACGTGCCGCCTTACAAGCCAGCCCCAAACCCGCCCCCAGCCCCTCCACACCTGTCAGTGCTAGATGCTCCTCTCCGCAGCCGAGGCAGGTGCATGGTCATGGCGGCTGAAGGGTGTGGACTGCGGCGCGTTGAGACTGCTAGAAATTCGGTAACTGAGGTGCCGAACCCCCGCCCCAAACCACGTGCCACCTTTCAAGCCACCCGCAACCCCGCCCCCAGCCCCTCCACACCTGTCAGTGCTAGATGCTCCTCTCCGCAGCCGCAGCACGTGCATGGTCATGGCGGCTGAAGGGTGTGGACTGCGGCACGTTGAGACTGCTAGAAATCCGGGAACTGAGGTGCCGAGCCCCCACCCCACCAAACCACGTGCCGCCTTTCAAGCCACCTCAACTCGCTCCCAGGCTCTCCACACCTGTCAGTGCTAGATGCTCCTATCCACAGCCGCAGCACGTGCATGGTCATGGCGGCTGAAGGGTGTGGACTGCGGCACGTTGAGACTGCTAGTAATCCGGGAACTGCTGTGCCGAGCCCCCATTCCCCCAAACCACGTGCCGCCTTTCAAGCTACCCCAAACCCGGCCCCAGCCCCTCCACACCTGTCAGTGTTAGATGCTCCTCTCCGCGGCCGAGGCAGGTGCATGGTCATGGCGGCTGAAGGGTGTGGACTGCGGCGCGTTGAGACTGCTAGAAATTCGGTAATTGAGGTGCCGAGCCCCCGCCCCAAACCACGTGCCGCCTTCCAAGCCACCCCCAAACCCGCCCCCAGCCCCTCCACACCTGTCAGTGCTAGACGCTCCTCTCCGCACCCGCGGCAGGTGCTGGTCATGGCGGCCAAAGGGTGCGGACTGCGGCGCGTTGAGACTGCTAGAAATTCGGTAATTGAGGTGCCGAGCCCCCGCCCCAAACCACGTGCCGCCTTCCAAGCCACCTCCCAAACCCGCCCCCAGCCACTCCACACCTGTCAGTGCTAGATGCTCCTATCCGCAGCCGCAGCACGTGCATGGTCATTGCGGCTGAAGGGTGTGGACTGCGGCACGTTGAGACTACTAGAAATTCGGAAACTGAGGTGCCGAGCCCCCGCCCCAAACCACGTGCCGCCTTACAAGCCACCCCCAAACCCGCCCCCAGCCCCTCCACACCTGTCAGTGCTAGATGCTCCTTTCCGCAGCCGAGGCAGGTGCATGGTCATGGCGGCTGAAGGGTGTGGACTGCGGCGCGTTGAGACTGCTAGAAATTCGGTAATTGAGGTGCCGAGCCCCCGCCCCAAACCACGTGCCACCTTTCAAGCCACCCCCAAACCCGCCCCCAGCCCCTCCACACCTGTCAGTGCTAGATGCTCCTCTCCGCAGCCGCAGCACGTGCATGGTCATGGCGGCTGAAGGGTGTGGACTGCGGCGCGTTGAGACTGCTAGAAATTCGGTAATTGAGGTGCCGAGCCCCCGCCTAAAACCACGTGCCGCCTTCCAAGCCACCCCCAAACCCGCCCCCAGCCCCTCCACACCTGTCAGTGCTAGATGCTCCTCCCCGCAGCCGCAGCACGTGCATGGTCATGGCGGCTGAAGGGTGTGGACTGCGGCGCGTTGAGACTGCTAGAAATTCGGTAATTGAGGTGCCGAGCCCCCGCCCCAAACCATGTGCCGCCTTCCAAGCCACCCCCAAACCCGCCCCCAGCCCCTCCACACCTGTCAGTGCTAGACGCTCCACTCCGCAGCCGCAGCACGTGCATGGTCATTGCGGCTGAAGGGTGTGGACTGCGGCGCGTTGAGACTGCTAGAAATCCGGGAACTGAGGTGCCGAGCCCCCACCCCCCCAAACCACGTGCCGCCTTTCAAGCCACCCCCAAACCCGCCCCCAGCCTCTCCACACCTGTCAGTGCTAGATGCTCCTATCCGCAGCCGCAGCACGTGCATGGTCATGGCGGCTGAAGGGTGTGGACTGCGGCGCGTTGAGACTGCTAGAAATTGGTAACTGAGGTGCCGAGCCCCCGCCCCAAACCAAGTGCCGCCTTACAAGCCACCCCCAAACCCGCTCCAAGCCCCTCCACACCTGTCAGTGCTAGATGCTCCTCTCCGCAGCCGAGGCACGTGCATGGTCATGGCGGCTGAAGGGTGTGGACTGCGGCGCGTTGAGACTGCTAGGAATTCGGTAATTGAGGTGCCGAGCCCCCGCCCCAAACCACGTGCCGCCTTCCAAGCCACCTCCCAAACCCGCCCCCAGCCACTCCACACCTGTCAGTGCTAGATGCTCCTATCCGCAGCCGCAGCACGTGCATGGTCATTGCGGCTGAAGGGTGTGGACTGCGGCACGTTGAGACTACTAGAAATTCGGAAACTGAGGTGCCGAGCCCCCGCCCCAAACCACGTGCCGCCTTCCAAGCCACCCCCAAACCCGCCCCCAGCCCCTCCACACCTGTCAGTGCTAGATGCTCCTTTCCGCAGCCGAGGCAGGTGCATGGTCATGGCGGCTGAAGGGTGTGGACTGCGGCGCGTTGAGACTGCTAGAAATTCGGTAATTGAGGTGCCGAGCCCCCGCCCCAAACCACGTGCCACCTTTCAAGCCACCCCCAACCCCGCCCCCAGCCCCTCCACACCTGTCAGTGCTAGATGCTCCTCTCCGCAGCCGCAGCACGTGCATGGTCATGGCGGCTGAAGGGTGTGGACTGCGGCGCGTTGAGACTGCTAGAAATTTGGTAATTGAGGTGCCGAGCCCCCGCCTAAAACCACGTGCCGCCTTCCAAGCCACCCCCAAACCCGCCCCCAGCCCCTCCACACCTGTCAGTGCTAGATGCTCCTCCCCGCAGCCGCAGCACGTGCATGGTCATGGCGGCTGAAGGGTGTGGACTGCGGCGCGTTGAGACTGCTAGGAATTCGGTAATTGAGGTGCCGAGCCCCCGCCCCAAACCACGTGCCGCCTTCCAAGCCACCTCCCAAACCCGCCCCCAGCCACTCCACACCTGTCAGTGCTAGATGCTCCTATCCGCAGCCGCAGCACGTGCATGGTCATTGCGGCTGAAGGGTGTGGACTGCGGCACGTTGAGACTACTAGAAATTCGGAAACTGAGTTGCCGAGCCCCCGCCCCAAACCACGTGCCGCCTTACAAGCCACCCCCAAACCCGCCCCCAGCCCCTCCACACCTGTCAGTGCTAGATGCTCCTTTCCGCAGCCGAGGCAGGTGCATGGTCATGGCGGCTGAAGGGTGTGGACTGCGGCGCGTTGAGACTGCTAGAAATTCGGTAATTGAGGTGCCGAGCCCCCGCCCCAAACCACGTGCCACCTTTCAAGCCACCCCCAACCCCGCCCCCAGCCCCTCCACACCTGTCAGTGCTAGATGCTCCTCTCCGCAGCCGCAGCACGTGCATGGTCATGGCGGCTGAAGGGTGTGGACTGCGGCGCGTTGAGACTGCTAGAAATTCGGTAATTGAGGTGCCGAGCCCCCGCCTAAAACCACGTGCCGCCTTCCAAGCCACCCCCAAACCCGCCCCCAGCCCCTCCACACCTGTCAGTGCTAGATGCTCCTCCCCGCAGCCGCAGCACGTGCATGGTCATGGCGGCTGAAGGGTGTGGACTGCGGCGCGTTGAGACTGCTAGGAATTCGGTAATTGAGGTGCCGAGCCCCCGCCCCAAACCACGTGCCGCCTTTCAAGCCACCCCCAAACCCGCTCCCAGCCCCTCCACACCTGTCAGTGCTAGACGCTCCTCTCCGCAGCCGCAGCACGTGCATGGTCATTGCGGCTGAAGGGTGTGGACTGCGGCGCGTTGAGACTGCTAGAAATCCGGGAACTGAGGTGCCGAGCCCCCACCCCCCAAACCACGTGCCGCCTTTCAAGCCACCCCCAAACCCGCCCCCAGCCTCTCCACACCTGTCAGTGCTAGATGCTCCTATCCGCAGCCGCATCACGTGCATGGTCATGGCGGCTGAAGGGTGTGGACTGCGGCGCGTTGAGACTGCTAGAAATTTGGTAACTGAGGTGCCGAGCCCCCGCCCCAAACCACGTGCCGCCTTACAAGCCACCCCCAAACCCGCTCCAAGCCCCTCCACACCTGTCAGTGCTAGATGCTCCTCTCCGCAGCCGAGGCACGTGCATGGTCATGGCGGCCAAAGGGTGTGGACTGCGGCGCGTTGAGACTGCTAGGAATTCGGTAATTGAGGTGCCGAGCCCCCGCCCCAAACCACGTGCCGCCTTTCAAGCCACCCCCAAACCCGCTCCCAGCCCCTCCACACCTGTCAGTGCTAGATGCTCCTCCCAGTTGATGCAATTTCGGCTCCTTCCAGTTGATGCAATTTCGGCTCCTCCCAGTTGATGCAATTTCGGCTTTGCTGTTGGGCACTTGAGTCTAACAGAGCGCGGAGGGGCAGGCACCATATCCCTAGAGGACAACGGGTCTGCCGCTGCTGTCGCTCTGAAGACCAGATTGAGGATGAGAAGCATGTTCTACTCGAATGCCCGGCCTATGATGCAATACGGGCGGAGGAAGGGTTCCACCACCCTAACACTATGAGGGAGGCCATGGCCTGGGATCCGGCTCGTTTGGCAAAGATGTTGGAGCGCATGTGGGCTCACCGTAACGCAATTGTGCCTTTTGGGCGCTAGTCTCGTTGACTCCTGTTAATGCGGTACTGCAAACCAGTGCTTTTGGGCGTTTTTTGTTTGCCCTTGAGCCTCCGGCTCGTATGGGTAGGTGCAGGTGTGGGGTTACGCACCCCCAACCTTGTAACACACACACGCACAGATGCTCCTCTCAGCAGCCGAGGCAGGTGCATGGTCATGGCGGCTGAAGGGTGTGGACTGCGGCGCGTTGAGACTGCTAGAAATTTGGTAATTGAGGTGCCGAGCCCCCGCCCCAAACCACGTGCCACCTTTCAAGCCACCCCCAACCCCGCCCCCAGCCCCTCCACACCTGTCAGTGCTAGATGCTCCTCTCCGCAGCCGCAGCACGTGCATGGTCATGGCGGCTGAAGGGTGTGGACTGCGGCGCGTTGAGACTGCTAGAAATTCGGTAATTGAGGTGCCGAGCCCCCGCCTAAAACCACGTGCCGCCTTCCAAGCCACCCCCAAACCCGCCCCCAGCCCCTCCACACCTGTCAGTGCTAGATGCTCCTCCCCGCAGCCGCAGCACGTGCATGGTCATGGCGGCTGAAGGGTGTGGACTGCGGCGCGTTGAGACTGCTAGGAATTCGGTAATTGAGGTGCCGAGCCCCCGCCCCAAACCACGTGCCGCCTTTCAAGCCACCCCCAAACCCGCTCCCAGCCCCTCCACACCTGTCAGTGCTAGACGCTCCTCTCCGCAGCCGCAGCACGTGCATGGTCATTGCGGCTGAAGGGTGTGGACTGCGGCGCGTTGAGACTGCTAGAAATCCGGGAACTGAGGTGCCGAGCCCCCACCCCCCCAAACCACGTGCCGCCTTTCAAGCCACCCCCAAACCCGCCCCCAGCCTCTCCACACCTGTCAGTGCTAGATGCTCCTATCCGCAGCCGCATCACG
Organism: Eudorina sp. 2006-703-Eu-15; assembly: GCA_003117195.1. Taxonomy (NCBI): domain Eukaryota; kingdom Viridiplantae; phylum Chlorophyta; class Chlorophyceae; order Chlamydomonadales; family Volvocaceae; genus Eudorina; species Eudorina sp. 2006-703-Eu-15. The sequence goes on from BDSI01000092.1 coordinate 18,802, forward strand.
TGCATGGTCATGGCGGCTGAAGGGTGTGGACTGCGGCGCGTTGAGACTGCTAGAAATTTGGTAACTGAGGTGCCGAGCCCCCGCCCCAAACCACGTGCCGCCTTACAAGCCACCCCCAAACCCGCTCCAAGCCCCTCCACACCTGTCAGTGCTAGATGCTCCTCTCCGCAGCCGAGGCACGTGCATGGTCATGGCGGCCAAAGGGTGTGGACTGCGGCGCGTTGAGACTGCTAGGAATTCGGTAATTGAGGTGCCGAGCCCCCGCCCCAAACCACGTGCCGCCTTTCAAGCCACCCCCAAACCCGCTCCCAGCCCCTCCACACCTGTCAGTGCTAGATGCTCCTCCCAGTTGATGCAATTTCGGCTCCTTCCAGTTGATGCAATTTCGGCTCCTCCCAGTTGATGCAATTTCGGCTTTGCTGTTGGGCACTTGAGTCTAACAGAGCGCGGAGGGGCAGGCACCATATCCCTAGAGGACAACGGGTCTGCCGCTGCTGTCGCTCTGAAGACCAGATTGAGGATGAGAAGCATGTTCTACTCGAATGCCCGGCCTATGATGCAATACGGGCGGAGGAAGGGTTCCACCACCCTAACACTATGAGGGAGGCCATGGCCTGGGATCCGGCTCGTTTGGCAAAGATGTTGGAGCGCATGTGGGCTCACCGTAACGCAATTGTGCCTTTTGGGCGCTAGTCTCGTTGACTCCTGTTAATGCGGTACTGCAAACCAGTGCTTTTGGGCGTTTTTTGTTTGCCCTTGAGCCTCCGGCTCGTATGGGTAGGTGCAGGTGTGGGGTTACGCACCCCCAACCTTGTAACACACACACGCACAGATGCTCCTCTCAGCAGCCGAGGCAGGTGCATGGTCATGGCGGCTGAAGGGTGTGGACTGCGGCGCGTTGAGACTGCTAGAAATTTGGTAATTGAGGTGCCGAGCCCCCGCCCCAAACCACGTGCCGCCTTCAAAGCCACCCCCAAACCCGGCCCCAGCCCCTCCACACCTGTCAGTGCTAGATGCTCCTCTCCGCACCCGCAGCACGTGCATGGTCATGGCGGCTGAAGGGTGTGGACTGCGGCGCGTTGAGACTGCTAGAAATTCGGTGATTGAGGTGCCGAGCCCCCGCCCTAAGCCACGTGCCGCCTTCCAAGCCACACCCAACTCGCCCCCAGCCCCTCCACACCTGTCAGGTCTAGATGCTCTGCAGCCGAGGCAGGTGCGTGGTCATGGCGGCTGAAGGGTGTGGACTGAGGCGCGTTGAGACTGCTAGAAATTCGGTGATTGAGGTGCCGAGCCCCCGCCCCGTTTGGGACTCCCAGATGCATGTTATGCGGCCGCTGCGTGTACTAGGAGCACAAGTTGCACTGGTCTCGTGACACCCTCGTGTTTCAGTCTCCAGGCTTGCAGTGCCACAGTGGGCAGCTGTGGCTCCCTGGCAGAGCCCTGCCACGGAAGAGTGCGCAGCACGTGCAGCCCAATGATGTGGATTGCGGCGTGTTTGGAAATGGGGCGTATGGCGGCCCAACATGTGCCGTACATCCCGACACTGTGGAGTGTTAGGCAAAACAAAGGTGCTTGCACCACCACAGGCTAACATTTACAAACACGTACTCCGTCAGGACGACAATAATGACAGGCAACCTGCTTGGAAAGGTCAGCTGCGCGCATTTTGCTGCAAGGCCGCCTGCGGGCTCGTTTCGCCATGGGAAAATATCTATTCCCAAAGCTTTAAGAATGATGGAATGTTGTGTATAACGTCCGTCTATACTCTGAATGACGGGGCTATTACCACATGCAAAGTCAAGAAAGAAACTACCGGACGTCGAAGGGTTGCGCGGTTGGCAAGGTTGGCACAGAATCGAGGCCAGGGCACATAAGATGAAGTTCAGCATAAAAGTACAAATTCATGTTAGCTTAGCAGTTGTCCATGTATGCAGCTAGGTCTCCCGATAACCTATGCCGTCCAGGACGGTATCATTGTATGAGAGGTATACCGTCATAGACGGTATACGACCGAACATTGACCAAACATACGACCACTCAACTCATTCCACCGCGGGGATTCGGTATACCTTCTAAAACGGTATACATTGTATACCTGAATACCGCTTTGACAAGAACACCTGAAAACTGGGATAGAGCTTTAGATGCGCTAGCACCGGCCGGTTCATATGCTTGGACCTTTAACCATTACCATCTCTGTTGTTCTCTAAGGAATCTGTGCGAATGGCTGAGTCGGGGAAGAAGCCGCGGAGCATTCCCAATAAGGTCAGCATTGGTCCGGCGTGTTGTTTGTCCCACGCGCCACAGCCACCGCAGCAAAGACAGACAAGACCAGGTCAGCGAGTACCTCGCACAACCCCTACCACAGCAAAAAGGCCCAGGCCGGCGGTGCAGGTGGAAGATGCAAGCGACGACCAGCCACTTTTTAGACGGACCACGCCGCACGCGTGGTCCGATCGCCAGGAGCGCCAGGAGGCTGCATGGACAGCTCAGCTCTCCGAAATGCAGCAACAGCTTACGGCAAACGCTGAGGTTCATGAGCAGCAGCGCAAGGAGGTGGCAGCCACCCTGCGCGGGTTGGTACAGCAGCGTGTCGACGGCCTCTGCGACAGATGGCGCTCCGGACACAGGTGCCCAGGGGAGCAAACCCAACTAGCGGGGCCCGCAGGTGCTTTCAGTGTGGAGCGACAGCCAACAGTTCGGTACATAGGGCTGCTATCGTCGGGGCTACTCGAAGTGCCAACAGTCACGTGCGTGGCATGCAATCAGCAGTACACGCCCCAGGCCATCGAGGCGGGTTGCTTCAAAAGCTCACCGGTCGACGCGCACGCATGGTATGACTTGCACGTACATCAGTCATATGCAACACTCGGCTTCGAGGGGCTTTCCGCGACAGGTGCGCCGGGGGGGTTCGACGGGAAGGAATGCCCGCGCTGCGATTAAGGCTGGTGACCTCCGCGGTTGCATAACGTTAGACGCCCCCCCGGGAACACCGCGTGCCGGGGTGTCGTGCAGTCCCCAGCTTTGCAAGCCTGACTTTGCCGCCCGCACATCCAGCTTTTTACGGCGCGCCGATCCGGGAAAGGCCGCGACACGACGCTCCGCACTGCCGTGCGGGGACCGCCGGGGGCAGAAGCCCGTGACCCCGACACACACGAACGCCCTCCGGCCCGTCCCCACCCCAACCCCACGTGTTTCCACTGCGCATGATGCCTCCACTAGCCACTGCCGTACGGCCTTTTATAGATGGCAAGCAACCCTATTGAAACAAACCTGTCAGGCACAGGCACAGTGTAGAGCTGTACAGTACTTAATCGATCTCCGCCCGCCGCTCGCCTTCAGACTTCGTGGAGTACCTAGCGGACCTCTCCGGCGACCGCGTTGACGACCGCCAATTCTTGGGTTCTTTCTTCGCATACCTACGAGCGTCTGACGGAGTTGACAGCTTCGAGGCGCTCGGCGTGGAGGGCATGGACGCAGGGCCGTTCGCCGACTGCCCCATATGTGCAACTCCTCCCACTCTCCCCGAAGGTGTGTTCCTATAGTTTAATGGGCACGGACCGATGGTACAAAAGCCAGGACTACGGTAGCATGAGTGGAAGGGTGGCTTATACCTTCGCTTTTACGAACAGAAAACGGGGATGAGTACGAGCGTGCACGAGCATTGATAAGCCGCGTATCCTCAGGGGTATTGAGTCTTCACTGTACTGTGAGGGTGTCGGGTGCGCTATCCAACCGGGCCGCGCGTTCATACAGGCAGGGGTGTCATCGAACCGCCCCGCTGGCATGTAGAAGGGCCTGGGGCCCTGGCCCTTCCACATCCCAGGCCCTGGGCTGCTGGCGCGTGTCAGTGGCCTGTGAGACTTGTCAGACGCTGGACTTGCCGCATCCGGTCCCCACCTATGTTCATGATGCGATAGGTTAGGTAGGCAATAAGGTTGACATAAGCCTCACTTAAGTCCATTGCTATGTCTAATGAAGGCTTCGAGGTGGGGGGCGTTGATGGTGCTGTTACTGAGCACGGATTGGAGGCCGCTACATACCCGCTGGCAGTGTCCATGGATGCTGTCACGAAATTGGGCCACTACACCAACTGCGGGGCAGTAGCCGGCGAGGCAGGAACCCTGTCTCGTTACTTTGGTCCCGTGGACCTGCGCGTGCGGACAGCTCACGCTGTGGGGAAGCTAGACCTGCGCAACACGATTGGCGATGAACTCGCAGCGGGAGACGACTCGTGCCAGTCATCGCTGCACTGCGCACGTCCCGATGCGCCGTCATCCAGCGGACCCTGTGATATCCATGGAGTTTGCGGCGGGGTCTGCATGCACACAGTCCCACTCCGGGGTGTTTTTTGTGACATGCACACCCTGGAGCAGTTTGCGTATTACCTTCTGATGCTGGGCCATTTGACCCAACTGCGTCCCGACTTGAAGCACGTCTACATCGACTTTGGGTGTCGCATTTCCAGCACGTGGCAGCGTTACGTCACGAAGCATCCCGAGCTGCCGCCCCAGGCCGCCGAGCTGCAGATCATGGTCAACTGGATGCATGGGAACGGCCACGATATGGCCTGCCAGCTCACCAACTGCGGCCGTTACCGCGATGGTGCGGGGCGACGCATTGGCGAAGAGATTGAGCAGCTCTGGAGTGGCACAAAGGTATGTGCTTTGGATCGACCTGAAGCCATACGCCGTGCCGTGCCATGGACCTGTAGTATGCCATGCTGTGCTGTCCGTGAATCCAAAGCCAACCTGCCCTAAACTTGCATCAACCCTCAGCTGTGCCGCTCCACTCGTCCGTGGATGAGCACCGACTCTCAGCACGTATTGTCGGAATTGTGATTAAATGATCTGCACGTTCGAATGTGGTTTCGCAGCCGGCCGCGGGCTTGGTGCGGTACATGACGCCTGGGAGGCGGAGAGACTTCATCCAGGGCATACTGCGGTCCTTTTCGCGGAAGAAGTTCAAGCGCATGGTGAAGATGCTTGAAAAAAAGTACAAGGACACCGCAAAACTGCTATGTAAGTGCAATTACTCGCGGCATTCGGGTCGTACCTTTCCAGCCGTGTGCAAGCATATCGACGGACTGCACTGCATCCCCCAGGTGAAGGAGAAGCCGCTGTTGCGAAGGTATCGGCGGTGGCGGCTTTGGCTGGTGTCGTCGACCTCCCAGTTGCAGCGTCTGAGTACGTGGAGTCCGTAGCTCCTGGCCGCAACACAAACACCCCGCAGGAGGCGGGGGCCTGGCAGGTATGTACTGGTTTGCTGCAGGTTTGTTGCCATCTGTCGCGTTGGTGGTATGGCAAGGCTGGGGTGAGCCCATCCGGTGACTAGGTACAGTCTCCAGGCTGGCTGGATAGCCTAGTGGTTTGTGCGGCCCAGTTCCACTGCATGCTTAACACAGAGACGGCCGGTCATTAGATGCACAGGCAAGCCGGGAGCCTGTGCATCTAATGACCGGCCGTCTCTGGGTTGAAGAGGGGGGTCGGGTGCCCGGATGAGACCTCTCACACGACGAGCGCTGTGGCCCCCGGCCGGCCTGCCGAAAGACGAGACGATGTGCCGACAGCTGGGGCGCTGGGGCGCACGCAGGGGTTGCGGCCGGCCGGTTGGTACGGCAGCAAGGGCTCCACCGTCTTCCGCCGCCTCCGTGTGCTGCGCCGCCGCCTCGCTCACCTTCATTCCGCCTTCTGACGGTCCGCGGGCTCTCCCGCCCCGCCCCGCCCGTCCCCACCTCACCCCGCCCCTATGACGCGTACACGGCACTTCTGCAGGTGGACTACGTCATGCTGCGGCTTCGCGAATTGGAGCTCCGCAATCTGCAGGGCAGAGCGCCTGCATTAGCAGTCGTGTCCAGCGCCTCGGCTGTGACGCTCACGGCAGCCAGCACGCAGGCTCAGGTCGTAAAGGTCCAGGCAGACCTTACCCGCATCGAGCGGGCGCAGGGGTTCAGCCCGTTCACACGGAGCCAGTGGAAGCATGGCCACCCCGAGTTCGATGCGGCGCTTGAGCGACTCAAGGCCAGGGAAGTACAACGGTGAGAAGACCGGTCTGGTGCTGGGCAATGAACTCACGATCCTTGGGATATTGATGTGGCACTGGTATTCCTCGCCAGTGCCGTATAAATTGATATGAATCGATGTATGAATCACTGCTGGGAATGACAAAATAGGGGGTGTCGGAATTGGTACCGGGGCTTCATCCTGGCGCTTCAAGGAGTCACTTTGACTGCGTTTGCCGTCTTGTCGTAGGTGCCAGGCACGTATCGAGGCTCTCGCGATCGAAGTCCAGCAAGCATTCGTCGAGCGAGAGGCCGCAGGAGGGACGGACAAGGAGGCCAAGCGGATTCAGGCGCGCGCCCGACGGAAACGCTCGCAGATCAGGACGCTGCTGGAGGAGATGTACGTATGGCAGAGCCTCGGGGCCACTGGAGGGGGGGGCAGGAGCGGCTGACCGAGCAGCAAATCAAACAGCTGTTCCTTCCTGGCGAGCTTCCACCCTGGAGCACGTCTGTCAGTGGCGCGGCTGCCATCCGGCGTCACCACGGCCGCCTATATCACGATGCGCAGTCCTCCGTGTCCCGTGCGCGTGAGGAGTGCGTCTATCTGAAGGTGGAGAAGGCGCGGTTGGGGACGTGGTTGCGCAGAGCTGCCGTCTGCATAGGAGCTGCACGCATGAAGAAGCTCGGGGTCTGCGCGGGGACCGTGTTCATACTCGACTCCCATCTCAAGAGCATTGGCGGGCTGAAGGCCGAGCTGGAGGGCTGTTCCATTCCCGACCTGTGACCTTGTCGGCGACAAATGTGATGGACGCTGGGGACCTTGGAGTGATATGGCTCGGGGCAGAACGGTGGTGGGCGTGGTTGCGCACGAGCAGTCTGTGTACGAGCCGTGAAGAAGCTCGGGGTGTGCACGGGTCTTCTGGTTCTTTGGAAGTAATGGGGTACAGTAGCCATGGGCTCGTCGCGTTGTCCTCCCTCGATGGTTGTCACCCAGTGGCCGCTGTCGTGTGAAGTACTGATAGGGTGCCTTATGGCTCACGTAACGTCCCTTACCTAACACCCCCCCCCGAGGCCTCTCTCTTCTCGATCGTGTGTTTTACAAGAACTGAGCCGCGAGAAGTGAGAAGCGTGAAACCGGTGTAGCTGGAGGTAGCTTAGCTGCACGATGTGCATGGTCGTTGTCGTGTTTGGTAGTCACCGACGGCTGCGGGGCACCAGGTACATTGGAGATAGAACAACTTGGGGTTGACGGAGCTGCCCCAGGAGACGTCAACGTCCCAGTAGATATGACACGAAACCACACATAACACGGCTTGCCTTCTCGGCCAAGGTCTTATAAACGCCCTGTAGCAAAACCCCATGTGCTCTCCGTCGTCCGCACCCACGATGTGTTGCTTGGTGTCCGTCATGTGTAGTGCAGATTGCGCTGGATGTGCCCAAGGGCCCTGATGAGTGGGGACCTGCGCACTTGGCCGATTATGATCAGCGCCTCGATTACCCAACGTAAAAACACATATCGACCCTGTAGCGCAGGGACTGGCAGACTGGCAAGTGTTATGAAGCTCTGGAACCCTCTGGAGGGCTCTTCGATTACCTAGCGGCCGATACCGAATCCTGCAGCGCATTGTCAAGCAGTGCCTCGTTCTCAGCTGGACTTTCAGATGCAGGCGCGGTCGTAAGCGCAGTCCCCTCGTTCCTTACCGTCACGACTTCAACACACCAGAAGCTGAGCACTGCAACCGCGCGGGTGGCCTGGAAAGAAATTGTTGGTTCAGAGACCACTTTCAAGCTAGTCTAAAACTTGGGCACAGTCTGGGTCTCAGGTGCACTCTCGGGCGCAGGTGCACTCTGGCGCATTCTCGGGCGCAGTCCTCCGTGTCCCGCGCACGTAAGGAGTGCGTCTATCTGAAGATGGAGAAGGCGCGGTTGGGGACGTGGTTGCGCAGAGCTGCCGTCTGCATAAGAGCCGCACGCATGAAAAAGCTCGGGGTTTGCGCGGGGAGCGTGTTCATATTCGAATCCCACCTCAAGAGCATTGTGGCCGAGCGGGGGGCGTTTGCGCGGTATGGCTCGGGGCAGAACGGTGGGGGGCGTGGTTGCCCACGAGCAGTCCGTGTACGAGCCGTGAAGAAGCTCGGGGTGTGCACGGTTCTTCTGGTTCTTTGGATAATGGGGTACAGTAGCCATGGGCTCGTCGCGTTGTCCTCCCTTGATGGTTGTCACCCAGTTGCCACTGTCGTGTGAAGTACTGATAGGATGCCTTATGGCCCATGTAACGTCCCATGCTTTAAGAGAAACCCTCAGCGCATTGTCAGGCAGCACCTCGTTCTCAGCCGAACTTTTAGATGCAGGCGCCGTCTCAAGCGCATTCCCCTCGTTCCTTACAGGCATGACTTCAATACACCAGAAGCTGACAACTGCCACCGTGCGGGAGTGGCCAGGAAACAAATTTGCTGATTCGGACGCCATTTTCAAGCGAGTCTCAGCCTCCGGCACAGTTTCAGTCTCAGGTGCACTCTTGGGCGCAGGTGCAGACCTGGCTGGGCATCCCCTTCATCACACATCTCTCAGCGCCCATGCGACATCTGCTGTCGGTCGTGCTAACTATCTAGCCATGCTGAAACATGAGCAATAACTCCGTACCACACCCGTTATCCGCTACTGTATCCACACCTCCTTCCCCTTCACACGGGAACCTGCGAACGAATACCCCGTCAACGGTCTATGGTGCTCGCGATCCGATTGTACACCCGGTCGAGCACGGCCTCTTTTCCGGGAAACTGGCAGTTGGCAAGTTGCGTATACAAGCGGTGCACCGCTTCCTTGTCCGGAGGGTTTGCCGTCAGCTCCGTCTCCACCTGTGCCTCGATCTCCTTCCAAGTCTCCTGCCGTGGTGCTGCGGTGGGTACAGCAGTCGCTACAGTGGCGGGCCCAGCTGCGCCCATGTACGCCGTCACGTCGGAGACGCGCACTGACGCCTTCCGTGGAATGCCGTGGTTAATGCCCGCAACCTTGGCCGCATCCTTCCAGGCGGTAACAAGCTTATCATGACTTAACATCCTGGCGTCCGGTCTCACTCCGATCAGGACTCTGATGGCGCCCTCGAAGTTGTTGTTGTTGACTTTGTCCTCGTCGATGTGCCTTGCAAAGAAGTCGACGATGAACTTCCTCTGCGGTCACGTCAAGTAATCAATTCGTGAGGCATTATGGAAGCCGTGCAAAACCCGCAATGCAGGAACGTCAGCAGACCAAGACGGCAGCCTCACCTCGCCACGCCCGAGCTTCACCGGGCCCGCCGTCTGTCCAGCCCCATCCAGCCCCGTCGCAGCGGCCGCCGCCTGCTGTGCAACCAGCGGAAGGCCCGGCTGCGGCAGCTGCAGACGGGGCTGCTGCTGTTGGGCTGCTGGCGCCGCGAGCATAGGCGCCGTACCGGCCGTCGCAGCGGCCGCCGCCTGCTGTGCAACCAGCGGAAGGCCCGGCTGCGGCAGCTGCAGACGGGGCTGCTGCTGTTGGGCTGCTGGCGCCGCGAGCATAGGCGCCGTACCGGCCGTCGCAGCGGCCGCCGCCTGCTGTGCAACCAGCGGAAGGCCCGGCTGCGGCAGCTGCAGACGGGGCTGCTGCTGTTGGGCTGCTGGCGCCGCGAGCATAGGCGCCGTACCGGCCGTCGCAGCGGCCGCCGCCTGCTGTGCAACCAGCGGAAGGCCCGGCTGCGGCAGCTGCAGACGGGGCTGTTGCTGCTGGGCTGCTGGCGCCGCGAGCATAGGCACCGTACCGGCCGTCGCAGCGGCTGCCGCCTGCTGTGCAACCAGCGGAAGGCCCGGCTGCGGTAGCTGCAGACGGGGCTGCTGCTGCTGGGCTGCTGGCGCCGCGAGCATCGGCAGAAGGGGCTGCTGCTGGGCTGCTGGCGCCGCGAGCAGAGGCGCCGTACCGGCCGTCGCAGCGGCCGCCGCCTGCTGTGCAACCGGCGGAAGGCCCGGCTGTCCCGCCTGTGTGTGACGGGGACCCAGCAGCGGCCGCGGGCCCTGCTGCACCAGGGGCCCCTGCCTGTCCCTACACTCTTGCTGCCTCCGGGCAACAATCGGCCCCCTGCAGTTGCGAAGCCAACCGGCACGCATACCGGACGAAACGTCAATGAAACAGTCATACAAAAGATACGCCCTGCCTGTCCCTACGCTTTTGCTACCTCCGGGTAAACAATCGCCCCCCTGGATGTGACGGCAACCGGTACACGAAGTTGTCCTCTCCTAACTTACACTTTGTCATTAATCTCTTGTAGGGCAGCCGGGTCATCCAGCATGGCCACCAGGAGCTCCTGAACGAAGGTGACCGTCTCTGGTGTCATTGAACTCGCCTTGGCCCCGAACAAGGCGAGCTGCCACCCGCCATCCGCCTTGCCCGACTGCTCCATTTGCAGGACAGTCGCTTTTGGGCATATCGCCGTGACGTCAAGGCCGGCACTGCGCATCTGGGCCCTCTTCTCGTAAATGCAGCGGTTCTGGTAGACGTTTTCCGCCGTCGTCAGCGCGCAATGCATTTCGTTCTTGGGGTCCCGCACGGTTGGCGCAGGAATTCCAGCGGCGGCTGCGGCTTCCGGATCCCTGGAGTACGCGGATGCCTCCAGCAGCCGTTTGCGCGGGGCCGACATGCCCTTCCCTCGCTCCTTCAACGCTGCTAGCGCGTGCTTGAGTATCGGGTCCTCCGGGCGTGCCTGCACGTCCGCTGGTGGACCCAATGGTGGAGCGGTAGGCCTGCCGGCTGCTGTGACAGGCCCGCCACCCGTGACGGTGTGGAGCGTAACTGCAACGGTGTTCACTGCTGGGACATCACCGTCGCCGTCATCGAAGGCTGGGTCGGGCAGGTCCGCTGGCTGGGCGAAGGCGGGGTCGAAGTCCGCATCAAGCTCGATTTCCGGCTGATGGATGCCTGGCGAGAAGGCGCCGAGGAACTGAGTGAATTCCCCGGCAACGAATGGGGAAAGTGGATTCAGGAAGTGCTGAGCTGGCTGCACTCGCGGCACTGCTCCAACCCGCATGGTGGGAGTCCGCTGCAGCAGCGGCGGCACGCCGGTGGGCGGACCCATGCGCGGAAGCTGGCCACCAGCGCCCCCCTCGGCCGGCAGCATCCCTGGCGGCGCGCCGCCAACGCCAGCGCCGGCGGCGGCGTCGTGGACGACCCCTAGCAGGTCCAGTGGACGAGTAAACTCCAGCTGTAGCAGCGGCGGCACGCCGGTGGGCGGACCCATGCGCGGAAGCTGGCCACCAGCGCCCCCCTCGGCCCGCAGCATCCCTGGCGGCGCGCCGCCACCGCCAAGGCCGGCGGCTGCGTCGTGGATGAGCCCTAGCAGGCCCAGTGGACGAGTAAACTCCAGCTGCAGCGGCGGCGGCACGCCAGTGGGCGGACCCATGCGCGGAGGCTGGCCATCAGCGCCCCCCTCGGCCGGCTGCAACCCTGGCTGCGCGCCGCCACCGCCATGGCCGGCGGCGCCCCCCTCGGCCGGCTGCAACCCTGGCTGCGGGCCGCCACCGCCAAGGCCGGCGGCGCCCTCCTCCGCTGCCTGCAACCCTGGCTGCGGGCCGCCACCGCCATGGCCGGCGGCGCCCCCCTCGGCCGGCTGCAACCCTGGCTGCGGGCCGCCACCGCCATGGCCGGCGGCGCCCTCCTCGGCCGGCTGCAACCCTGGCTGGAGGCCGCCACCGCCATGGCCGGCGGCGCCCTCCTCCGCTGCCTGTAACCCTGGCTGCGGGCCGCCACCGCCATGGCCGGCGGCGCCCTCCTCGGCCGGCTGCAACCCTGGCTGCGGGCCGCCACCGCCAAGGCCGGCGGCGCCCTCCTCGGCCGGCTGCAACCCTGGCTGGAGGCCGCCACCGCCATGGCCGGCGGCGCCCTCCTCCGCTGCCTGTAACCCTGGCTGCGGGCCGCCACCGCCATGGCCGGCGGCGCCCTCCTCGGCCGGCTGCAACCCTGGCTGCGGGCCGCCACCGCCAAGGCCGGCGGCGCCCTCCTCCGCTGCCTGCAACCCTGGCTGCGGGCCGCCACCGCCATGGCCGGCGGCGCCCCCCTCGGCCGGCTGCAACCCTGGCTGCGGGCCGCCACCGCCATGGCCGGCGGCGCCCTCCTCCGCTGCCTGCAACCCTGGCTGCGGGCCGCCACCGCCATGGCCGGCGGCGCCCTCCTCGGCCGGCTGCAACCCTGGCTGCGGGCCGCCACCGCCATGGCCGGCGGCGCCCTCCTCCGCTGCCTGCAACCCTGGCTGCGCGCCGCCACCGCCATGGCCGGCGGCGCCCTCCTCCGCTGCCTGCAACCCTGGCTGCGCGCCGCCACCGCCAAGGCCGGCGGCGCCCTCCTCGGCCGGCTGCAACCCTGGCTGCGCGCCGCCACCGCCATGGCCGGCGGTGCCCCCCTCGGCCGGCTGCAACCCTGGCTGCGGGCCGCCACCGCCATGGCCGGCGGCGCCCTCCTCCGCTGCCTGCAACCCTGGCTGCGGGCCGCCACCGCCATGGCCGGCGGCGCCCTCCTCCGCTGCCTATAACCCTGGCTGCGGGCCGCCACCGCCATGGCCGGCGGCGCCCTCCTCGGCCGGCTGCAACCCTGGCTGCGGGCCGCCACCGCCATGGCCGGCGGCGGCCCCCTCGGCCGGCTGCAACCCTGGCTGCGGGCCGCCACCGCCAAGGCCGGCCGCGCCCTCCTCCGCTGCCTGCAACCCTGGCTGCGGGCCGCCACCGCCAAGGCCGGCGGCGCCCCCCTCGGCCGGCTGCAACCCTGGCTGCGGGCCGCCACCGCCATGGCCGGCGGCGCCCTCCTCCGCTGCCTGCAACCCTGGCTGCGCGCCGCCACCGCCATGGCCGGCGGCGCCGTCAAGAGCGATCCTCGCCGGCAGCTTTAACTTTATCCTCAAACTTGGCCGCACTGTCTGATTGCTAAGCAGCTGCGGCTGCACGACTTCAGCCGGCTGCCCTGCCGGACCTTCGACTGCTTGGTTGCCACGCTGAAGTTGCTGTAGCGGCGGTTGAGCAGGACAGTCTGGCCGCGGAGCAGCGTCTACAGTCGAAGCAGGCATGGTCCGTTGCCCTTCCGTCATCACTGGTACAGGCGAGCGGGAGGGAGACGGCTCCTCTGAGGGGTCAAAGGGGAACGCAATATTAAAATCAAGGCCATATAGCTTTGTAGCCAAGGACACAACCCACCTGCTTGGAAGCTTGGGGGCTCATATCTTGGAGCGGGTGGGAAGACCGCAGGCTGCTCTGCGCGGAGCTGGTCCTCCGTGTGCTCCCACAAGGACTGCAGGGACGATAACATGGTTGTTGCAGGGCCGGGCGCGGTCCATGAATAAATGGTTGCTCAGTGGACCCGTCGAAGAGTCGTGTGAAAAAGCTATGGCGACCCCAGCGTGCCCCGGCTACGGACGCAGCACGAGATTCCCGGACCCGTACATCGCTTCACCATCATCCAAAGTCGCAAAGGCATGTTAATGCATGGCCTCGATGTCCTCACCTTGCCATTCCAGAGCTTCTCAGACGCTTCCTCTCTCAAGGTTTTGCGTTTCCGGCACCGCTTCTGCGGGCAAGGGCTGTTTGGCACGAGTGCTTCGACAGCGGCAGCCAATGCCTTGTTAATACCCCAGATTCGCTCTCCCGGCTCCGGATCCCTCGGGCCAATTCGTAGCCTCTTGGACGACCGCGTAGGAGTGTTGCAGGACAGCCTGCAGTGAGGCATACTTGTAATGTTACGATGTGAACATGACACGCAAGCTATTTGAATAGATGTATCGTTAGGATACGAGAGCATGGCGGTTTGCGTGCGGACTGCGGAGCAGGCACCCGACTCCCTGGGCGGAGCCTGAGCATGCTCACGACCGGCGGGCCGATGGCAGCTTGCATGGGCTCCGGGAGGGCCCCGATGGCGGACCTAAAGGCATGGAACCATATAATTTGAATAGATTTATCGTTAGGATACGAGAACATGGCGGTTTGCGTGCGGAGCAGGCACCCGACTCCCTGGGCGGAGCCTGAGCATGCTCACGACCGGCGGGCCGATGGCAGCTTGCATGGGCTCCGGGAGGGCCCCGATGGCGGACCTAAAGGCATGGAACCATATAATTTGAATAGATGTATCGTTAGGATACGAGAACATGGCGGTTTGCGTGCGGAGCAGGCACCCGACTCCCTGGGCGGAGCCTGAGCATGCTCACGACCAGCGGGCCGATGCATGGCAGCTTGCATGGGCTCCGGGAGGGCCCCGATGGCGGACCTAAAGGCATGGAACCATATAATTTGAATAGATGTATCGTTAGGATACGAGAGCATGGCGGTTTGCGTGCGGACTGCGGAGCAGGCACCCGACTCCCTGGGCGGAGCCTGAGCATGCTCACGACCGGCGGGCCGATGGCAGCTTGCATGGGCTCCGGGAGGGCCCCGATGGCGGACCTAAAGGCATGGAACCATATAATTTGAATAGATGTATCGTTAGGATACGAGAGCATGGCGGTTTGCGTGCGGACTGCGGAGCAGGCACCCGACTCCCTGGGCGGAGCCTGAGCATGCTCACGACCGGCGGGCCGATGGCAGCTTGCATGGGCTCCGGGAGGGCCCCGATGGCGGACCTAAAGGCATGGAACCATATAATTTGAATAGATTTATCGTTAGGATACGAGAACATGGCGGTTTGCGTGCGGAGCAGGCACCCGACTCCCTGGGCGGAGCCTGAGCATGCTCACGACCGGCAGGCCGATGGCAGCTTGCATGGGCTCCGGGAGGGCCCCGATGGCGGACCTAAAGGCATGGAACCATATAATTTGAATAGATGTATCGTTAGGATACGAGAGCATGGCGGTTTGCGTGCGGACTGCGGAGCAGGCACCCGACTCCCTGGGCGGAGCCTGAGCATGCTCACAACCAACGGGCCGATGCATGGCAGCTTGCATGGGCTCCGGGAGGGCCCCGATGGCGGACCTAAAGGCATGGAACCATATAATTTGAATAGATGTATCGTTAGGATACGAGAACATGGCGGTTTGCGTGCGGACTGCGGAGCAGGCACCCGACTCCCTGGGCGGAGCCTGAGCATGCTCACGACCGGCGGGCCGATGGCAGCTTGCATGGGCTCCGGGAGGGCCCCGATGGCGGACCTAAAGGCATGGAACCATATAATTTGAATAGATGTATCGTTAGGATACGAGAGCATGGCGGTTTGCGTGCGGAGCAGGCACCCGACTCCCTGGGCGGAGCCTGAGCATGCTCACGACCAGCGGGCCGATGCATGGCAGCTTGCATGGGCTCAGGGAGGGCCCCGATGGCGGACCTAAAGGCATGGAACCATATAATTTGAATAGATGTATCGTTAGGATACGAGAGCATGGCGGTTTGCGTGCGGACTGCGGAGCAGGCACCCGACTCCCTGGGCGGAGCCTGAGCATGCTCACGACCGGCGGGCCGATGGCAGCTTGCATGGGCTCCGGGAGGGCCCGATGGCGGACCTAAAGGCATGGAACCATATAATTTGAATAGATTTATCGTTAGGATACGAGAGCATGGCGGTTTGCGTGCGGAGCAGGCACCCGACTCCCTGGGCGGAGCCTGAGCATGCTCACGACCGGCGGGCCGATGGCAGCTTGCATGGGCTCCGGGAGGGCCCCGATGGCGGACCTAAAGGCATGGAACCATATAATTTGAATAGATGTATCGTTAGGATACGAGAGCATGGCGGTTTGCATGCGGAGCAGGCACCCGACTCCCTGGGCGGAGCCTGAGCATGCTCACGACCGGCGGGCCGATGGCAGCTTGCATGGGCTCCGGGAGGGCCCCGATGGCGGACCTAAAGGCATGGAATTATATAATTTGAATAGATGTATCGTTAGGATACGAGAGCATGGCGGTTTGCGTGCGGAGCAGGCACCCGACTCCCTGGGCGGAGCCTGAGCATGCTCACGACCGGCGGGCCGATGGCAGCTTGCATGGGCTCCGGGAGGGCCCCGATGGCGGACCTAAAGGCATGGAACCATATAATTTGAATAGATGTATCGTTAGGATACGAGAGCATGGCGGTTTGCGTGCGGAGCAGGCACCCGACTCCCTGGGCGGAGCCTGAGCATGCTCACGACCAGCGGGCCGATGCATGGCAGCTTGCATGGGCTCCGGGAGGGCCCCGATGGCGGACCTAAAGGCATGGAACCATATAATTTGAATAGATGTATCGTTAGGATACGAGAGCATGGCGGTTTGCGTGCGGACTGCGGAGCAGGCACCCGACTCCCTGGGCGGAGCCTGAGCATGCTCACTACCGGCGGGCCGATGGCAGCTTGCATGGGCTCCGGGAGGGCCCCGATGGCGGACCTAAAGGCATGGAACCATATAATTTGAATAGATGTATCGTTAGGATACGAGAGCATGGCGGTTTGCGTGCGGAGCAGGCACCCGACTCCCTGGGCGGAGCCTGAGCATGCTCACGACCGGCGGGCCGATGGCAGCTTGCATGGGCTCCGGGAGGGCCCCGATGGCGGACCTAAAGGCATGGAACCATATAATTTGAATAGATGTATCGTTAGGATACGAGAGCATGGCGGTTTGCGTGCGGACTGCGGAGCAGGCACCCGACTCCCTGGGCGGAGCCTGAGC
This sequence comes from Eudorina sp. 2006-703-Eu-15, assembly GCA_003117195.1. Lineage (NCBI taxonomy): Eukaryota > Viridiplantae > Chlorophyta > Chlorophyceae > Chlamydomonadales > Volvocaceae > Eudorina > Eudorina sp. 2006-703-Eu-15. The sequence continues at coordinate 35,413 of BDSI01000092.1, forward strand.
ATGCTCACGACCGGCAGGCCGATGGCAGCTTGCATGGGCTCCGGGAGGGCCCCGATGGCGGACCTAAAGGCATGGAACCATATAATTTGAATAGATGTATCGTTAGGATACGAGAGCATGGCGGTTTGCGTGCGGACTGCGGAGCAGGCACCCGACTCCCTGGGCGGAGCCTGAGCATGCTCACGACCGGCGGGCCGATGGCAGCTTGCATGGGCTCCGGGAGGGCCCCGATGGCGGACCTAAAGGCATGGAACCATATAATTTGAATAGATGTATCGTTAGGATACGAGAGCATGGCGGTTTGCATGCGGAGCAGGCACCCGACTCCCTGGGCGGAGCCTGAGCATGCTCACGACCGGCGGGCCGATGGCAGCTTGCATGGGCTCCGGGAGGGCCCCGATGGCGGACCTAAAGGCATGGAACCATATAATTTGAATAGATGTATCGTTAGGATACGAGAGCATGGCGGTTTGCGTGCGGAGCAGGCACCCGACTCCCTGGGCGGAGCCTGAGCATGCTCACGACCGGCGGGCCGATGGCAGCTTGCATGGGCTCCGGGAGGGCCCCGATGGCGGACCTAAAGGCATGGAACCATATAATTTGAATAGATGTATCGTTAGGATACGAGAGCATGGCGGTTTGCGTGCGGAGCAGGCACCCGACTCCCTGGGCGGAGCCTGAGCATGCTCACGACCAGCGGGCCGATGCATGGCAGCTTGCATGGGCTCCGGGAGGGCCCCGATGGCGGACCTAAAGGCATGGAACCATATAATTTGAATAGATGTATCGTTAGGATACGAGAGCATGGCGGTTTGCGTGCGGACTGCGGAGCAGGCACCCGACTCCCTGGGCGGAGCCTGAGCATGCTCACGACCGGCGGGCCGATGGCAGCTTGCATGGGCTCCGGGAGGGCCCCGATGGCGGACCTAAAGGCATGGAACCATATAATTTGAATAGATGTATCGTTAGGATACGAGAGCATGGCGGTTTGCGTGCGGAGCAGGCACCCGACTCCCTGGGCGGAGCCTGAGCATGCTCACGACCGGCGGGCCGATGGCAGCTTGCATGGGCTCCGGGAGGGCCCCGATGGCGGACCTAAAGGCATGGAACCATATAATTTGAATAGATGTATCGTTAGGATACGAGAGCATGGCGGTTTGCGTGCGGAGCAGGCACCCGACTCCCTGGGCGGAGCCTGAGCATGCTCACAACCCGCGGGCCGATGGCAGCTTGCATGGGCTCCGGGAGGGCCCCGATGGCGGACCTAAAGGCATGGAACCATATAATTTGAATAGATGTATCGTTAGGATACGAGAGCATGGCGGTTTGCGTGCGGACTGCGGAGCAGGCACCCGACTCCCTGGGCGGAGCCTGAGCATGCTCACGACCGGCGGCCGATGGCAGCTTGCATGGGCTCCGGGAGGGCCCCGATGGCGGACCTAAAGGCATGGAACCATATAATTTGAATAGATGTATCGTTAGGATACGAGAGCATGGCGGTTTGCGTGCGGACTGCGGAGCAGGCACCCGACTCCCTGGGCGGAGCCTGAGCATGCTCACGACCGGCGGGCCGATGGCAGCTTGCATGGGCTCCGGGAGGGCCCCGATGGCGGACCTAAAGGCATGGAACCATATAATTTGAATAGATGTATCGTTAGGATACGAGAGCATGGCGGTTTGCGTGCGGACTGCGGAGCAGGCACCCGACTCCCTGGGCGGAGCCTGAGCATGCTCACGACCGGCAGGCCGATGGCAGCTTGCATGGGCTCCGGGAGGGCCCCGATGGCGGACCTAAAGGCATGGAACCATATAATTTGAATAGATGTATCGTTAGGATACGAGAGCATGGCGGTTTGCGTGCGGACTGCGGAGCAGGCACCCGACTCCCTGGGCGGAGCCTGAGCATGCTCACGACCGGCGGGCCGATGGCAGCTTGCATGGGCTCCGGGAGGGCCCCGATGGCGGACCTAAAGGCATGGAACCATATAATTTGAATAGATGTATCGTTAGGATACGAGAGCATGGCGGTTTGCGTGCGGAGCAGGCACCCGACTCCCTGGGCGGAGCCTGAGCATGCTCACGACCGGCGGGCCGATGGCAGCTTGCATGGGCTCCGGGAGGGCCCCGATGGCGGACCTAAAGGCATGGAACCATATAATTTGAATAGATGTATCGTTAGGATACGAGAGCATGGCGGTTTGCGTGCGGACTGCGGAGCAGGCACCCGACTCCCTGGGCGGAGCCTGAGCATGCTCACGACCAGCGGGCCGATGCATGGCAGCTTGCATGGGCTCCGGGAGGGCCCCGATGGCGGACCTAAAGGCATGGAACCATATAATTTGAATAGATGTATCGTTAGGATACGAGAGCATGGCGGTTTGCGTGCGGACTGCGGAGCAGGCACCCGACTCCCTGGGCGGAGCCTGAGCATGCTCACGACCGGCGGGCCGATGGCAGCTTGCATGGGCTCCGGGAGGGCCCCGATGGCGGACCTAAAGGCATGGAACCATATAATTTGAATAGATGTATCGTTAGGATACGAGAGCATGGCGGTTTGCGTGCGGAGCAGGCACCCGACTCCCTGGGCGGAGCCTGAGCATGCTCACGACCGGCGGGCCGATGGCAGCTTGCATGGGCTCCGGGAGGGCCCCGATGGCGGACCTAAAGGCATGGAACCATATAATTTGAATAGATTTATCGTTAGGATACGAGAGCATGGCGGTTTGCGTGCGGAGCAGGCACCCGACTCCCTGGGCGGAGCCTGAGCATGCTCACGACCGGCGGGCCGATGGCAGCTTGCATGGGCTCCGGGAGGGCCCCGATGGCGGACCTAAAGGCATGGAACCATATAATTTGAATAGATGTATCGTTAGGATACGAGAGCATGGCGGTTTGCGTGCGGAGCAGGCACCCGACTCCCTGGGCGGAGCCTGAGCATGCTCACGACCGGCGGGCCGATGGCAGCTTGCATGGGCTCCGGGAGGGCCCCGATGGCGGACCTAAAGGCATGGAACCATATAATTTGAATAGATGTATCGTTAGGATACGAGAGCATGGCGGTTTGCGTGCGGAGCAGGCACCCGACTCCCTGGGCGGAGCCTGAGCATGCTCACGACCGGCGGGCCGATGGCAGCTTGCATGGGCTCCGGGAGGGCCCCGATGGCGGACCTAAAGGCATGGAACCATATAATTTGAATAGATGTATCGTTAGGATACGAGAGCATGGCGGTTTGCGTGCGGAGCAGGCACCCGACTCCCTGGGCGGAGCCTGAGCATGCTCACGACCGGCGGGCCGATGGCAGCTTGCATGGGCTCCGGGAGGGCCCCGATGGCGGACCTAAAGGCATGGAACCATATAATTTGAATAGATGTATCGTTAGGATACGAGAGCATGGCGGTTTGCGTGCGGAGCAGGCACCCGACTCCCTGGGCGGAGCCTGAGCATGCTCACGACCGGCGGGCCGATGCATGGCAGCTTGCATGGGCTCCGGGAGGGCCCCGATGGCGGACCTAAAGGCATGGAACCATATAATTTGAATAGATGTATCGTTAGGATACGAGAGCATGGCGGTTTGCGTGCGGACTGCGGAGCAGGCACCCGACTCCCTGGGCGGAGCCTGAGCATGCTCACGACCGGCAGGCCGATGGCAGCTTGCATGGGCTCCGGGAGGGCCCGATGGCGGACCTAAAGGCATGGAACCATATAATTTGAATAGATGTATCGTTAGGATACGAGAGCATGGCGGTTTGCGTGCGGACTGCGGAGCAGGCACCCGACTCCCTGGGCGGAGCCTGAGCATGCTCACGACCGGCGGGCCGATGGCAGCTTGCATGGGCTCCGGGAGGGCCCCGATGGCGGACCTAAAGGCATGGAACCATATAATTTGAATAGATGTATCGTTAGGATACGAGAACATGGCGGTTTGCGTGCGGAGCAGGCACCCGACTCCCTGGGCGGAGCCTGAGCATGCTCACGACCGGCGGCCGATGGCAGCTTGCATGGGCTCCGGGAGGGCCCCGATGGCGGACCTAAAGGCATGGAACCATATAATTTGAATAGATGTATCGTTAGGATACGAGAGCATGGCGGTTTGCGTGCGGACTGCGGAGCAGGCACCCGACTCCCTGGGCGGAGCCTGAGCATGCTCACGACCGGCGGGCCGATGGCAGCTTGCATGGGCTCCGGGAGGGCCCCGATGGCGGACCTAAAGGCATGGAACCATATAATTTGAATAGATGTATCGTTAGGATACGAGAGCATGGCGGTTTGCGTGCGGAGCAGGCACCCGACTCCCTGGGCGGAGCCTGAGCATGCTCACGACCAGCGGGCCGATGGCAGCTTGCATGGGCTCCGGGAGGGCCCCGATGGCGGACCTAAAGGCATGGAACCATATAATTTGAATAGATGTATCGTTAGGATACGAGAGCATGGCGGTTTGCGTGCGGAGCAGGCACCCGACTCCCTGGGCGGAGCCTGAGCATGCTCACGACCGGCGGGCCGATGGCAGCTTGCATGGGCTCCGGAGGGCCCCGATGGCGGACCTAAAGGCATGGAACCATATAATTTGAATAGATGTATCGTTAGGATACGAGAACATGGCGGTTTGCGTGCGGAGCAGGCACCCGACTCCCTGGGCGGAGCCTGAGCATGCTCACGACCGGCAGGCCGATGGCAGCTTGCATGGGCTCCGGGAGGGCCCCGATGGCGGACCTAAAGGCATGGAACCATATAATTTGAATAGATGTATCGTTAGGATACGAGAGCATGGCGGTTTGCGTGCGGACTGCGGAGCAGGCACCCGACTCCCTGGGCGGAGCCTGAGCATGCTCACGACCGGCGGGCCGATGGCAGCTTGCATGGGCTCCGGGAGGGCCCCGATGGCGGACCTAAAGGCATGGAACCATATAATTTGAATAGATGTATCGTTAGGATACGAGAGCATGGCGGTTTGCGTGCGGACTGCGGAGCAGGCACCCGACTCCCTGGGCGGAGCCTGAGCATGCTCACGACCGGCAGGCCGATGGCAGCTTGCATGGGCTCCGGGAGGGCCCCGATGGCGGACCTAAAGGCATGGAACCATATAATTTGAATAGATGTATCGTTAGGATACGAGAGCATGGCGGTTTGCGTGCGGACTGCGGAGCAGGCACCCGACTCCCTGGGCGGAGCCTGAGCATGCTCACGACCGGCGGGCCGATGGCAGCTTGCATGGGCTCCGGGAGGGCCCCGATGGCGGACCTAAAGGCATGGAACCATATAATTTGAATAGATGTATCGTTAGGATACGAGAGCATGGCGGTTTGCGTGCGGAGCAGGCACCCGACTCCCTGGGCGGAGCCTGAGCATGCTCACGACCGGCGGGCCGATGGCAGCTTGCATGGGCTCCGGGAGGGCCCCGATGGCGGACCTAAAGGCATGGAACCATATAATTTGAATAGATGTATCGTTAGGATACGAGAGCATGGCGGTTTGCGTGCGGAGCAGGCACCCGACTCCCTGGGCGGAGCCTGAGCATGCTCACGACCGGCGGGCCGATGGCAGCTTGCATGGGCTCCGGGAGGGCCCCGATGGCGGACCTAAAGGCATGGAACCATATAATTTGAATAGATGTATCGTTAGGATACGAGAGCATGGCGGTTTGCGTGCGGAGCAGGCACCCGACTCCCTGGGCGGAGCCTGAGCATGCTCACGACCGGCGGGCCGATGGCAGCTTGCATGGGCTCCGGGAGGGCCCCGATGGCGGACCTAAAGGCATGGAACCATATAATTTGAATAGATGTATCGTTAGGATACGAGAGCATGGCGGTTTGCGTGCGGACTGCGGAGCAGGCACCCGACTCCCTGGGCGGAGCCTGAGCATGCTCACGACCGGCGGGCCGATGGCAGCTTGCATGGGCTCCGGGAGGGCCCCGATGGCGGACCTAAAGGCATGGAACCATATAATTTGAATAGATGTATCGTTAGGATACGAGAGCATGGCGGTTTGCGTGCGGACTGCGGAGCAGGCACCCGACTCCCTGGGCGGAGCCTGAGCATGCTCACGACCGGCGGGCCGATGGCAGCTTGCATGGGCTCCGGGAGGGCCCCGATGGCGGACCTAAAGGCATGGAACCATATAATTTGAATAGATGTATCGTTAGGATACGAGAGCATGGCGGTTTGCGTGCGGAGCAGGCACCCGACTCCCTGGGCGGAGCCTGAGCATGCTCACGACCGGCGGGCCGATGGCAGCTTGCATGGGCTCCGGGAGGGCCCCGATGGCGGACCTAAAGGCATGGAACCATATAATTTGAATAGATGTATCGTTAGGATACGAGAGCATGGCGGTTTGCGTGCGGACTGCGGAGCAGGCACCCGACTCCCTGGGCGGAGCCTGAGCATGCTCACGACCGGCGGGCCGATGGCAGCTTGCATGGGCTCCGGGAGGGCCCCGATGGCGGACCTAAAGGCATGGAACCATATAATTTGAATAGATGTATCGTTAGGATACGAGAGCATGGCGGTTTGCGTGCGGAGCAGGCACCCGACTCCCTGGGCGGAGCCTGAGCATGCTCACGACCGCGGCCGATGGGCAGCTTGCATGGGCTCCGGGAGGGCCCGATGGCGGACCTAAAGGCATGGAACCATATAATTTGAATAGATGTATCGTTAGGATACGAGAGCATGGCGGTTTGCGTGCGGACTGCGGAGCAGGCACCCGACTCCCTGGGCGGAGCCTGAGCATGCTCACGACCAGCGGGCCGATGGCAGCTTGCATGGGCTCCGGGAGGGCCCCGATGGCGGACCTAAAGGCATGGAACCATATAATTTGAATAGATGTATCGTTAGGATACGAGAGCATGGCGGTTTGCGTGCGGACTGCGGAGCAGGCACCCGACTCCCTGGGCGGAGCCTGAGCATGCTCACGACCGGCAGGCCGATGGCAGCTTGCATGGGCTCCGGGAGGGCCCCGATGGCGGACCTAAAGGCATGGAACCATATAATTTGAATAGATGTATCGTTAGGATACGAGAGCATGGCGGTTTGCGTGCGGACTGCGGAGCAGGCACCCGACTCCCTGGGCGGAGCCTGAGCATGCTCACGACCGGCGGCCGATGGCAGCTTGCATGGGCTCCGGGAGGGCCCCGATGGCGGACCTAAAGGCATGGAACCATATAATTTGAATAGATGTATCGTTAGGATACGAGAGCATGGCGGTTTGCGTGCGGAGCAGGCACCCGACTCCCTGGGCGGAGCCTGAGCATGCTCACGACCGGCGGGCCGATGGCAGCTTGCATGGGCTCCGGGAGGGCCCCGATGGCGGACCTAAAGGCATGGAACCATATAATTTGAATAGATGTATCGTTAGGATACGAGAGCATGGCGGTTTGCGTGCGGAGCAGGCACCCGACTCCCTGGGCGGAGCCTGAGCATGCTCACGACCGGCGGGCCGATGGCAGCTTGCATGGGCTCCGGGAGGGCCCCGATGGCGGACCTAAAGGCATGGAACCATATAATTTGAATAGATGTATCGTTAGGATACGAGAGCATGGCGGTTTGCGTGCGGAGCAGGCACCCGACTCCCTGGGCGGAGCCTGAGCATGCTCACGACCAGCGGGCCGATGCATGGCAGCTTGCATGGGCTCCGGGAGGGCCCCGATGGCGGACCTAAAGGCATGGAACCATATAATTTGAATAGATGTATCGTTAGGATACGAGAGCATGGCGGTTTGCGTGCGGACTGCGGAGCAGGCACCCGACTCCCTGGGCGGAGCCTGAGCATGCTCACGACCGGCGGGCCGATGGCAGCTTGCATGGGCTCCGGGAGGGCCCGATGGCGGACCTAAAGGCATGGAACCATATAATTTGAATAGATGTATCGTTAGGATACGAGAGCATGGCGGTTTGCGTGCGGAGCAGGCACCCGACTCCCTGGGCGGAGCCTGAGCATGCTCACGACCGCGGGCCGATGGCAGCTTGCATGGGCTCCGGGAGGGCCCCGATGGCGGACCTAAAGGCATGGAACCATATAATTTGAATAGATGTATCGTTAGGATACGAGAACATGGCGGTTTGCGTGCGGAGCAGGCACCCGACTCCCTGGGCGGAGCCTGAGCATGCTCACGACCAGCGGGCCGATGGCAGCTTGCATGGGCTCCGGGAGGGCCCCGATGGCGGACCTAAAGGCATGGAACCATATAATTTGAATAGATGTATCGTTAGGATACGAGAGCATGGCGGTTTGCGTGCGGACTGCGGAGCAGGCACCCGACTCCCTGGGCGGAGCCTGAGCATGCTCACGACCGGCAGGCCGATGGCAGCTTGCATGGGCTCCGGGAGGGCCCCGATGGCGGACCTAAAGGCATGGAACCATATAATTTGAATAGATGTATCGTTAGGATACGAGAGCATGGCGGTTTGCGTGCGGACTGCGGAGCAGGCACCCGACTCCCTGGGCGGAGCTGAGCATGCTCACGACCGGCGGGCCGATGGCAGCTTGCATGGGCTCCGGGAGGGCCCCGATGGCGGACCTAAAGGCATGGAACCATATAATTTGAATAGATTTATCGTTAGGATACGAGAACATGGCGGTTTGCGTGCGGAGCAGGCACCCGACTCCCTGGGCGGAGCCTGAGCATGCTCACGACTGGCGGGCCGATGGCAGCTTGCATGGGCTCCGGGAGGGCCCCGATGGCGGACCTAAAGGCATGGAACCATATAATTTGAATAGATGTATCGTTAGGATACGAGAGCATGGCGGTTTGCGTGCGGACTGCGGAGCAGGCACCCGACTCCCTGGGCGGAGCCTGAGCATGCTCACGACCGGCGGGCCGATGGCAGCTTGCATGGGCTCCGGGAGGGCCCCGATGGCGGACCTAAAGGCATGGAACCATATAATTTGAATAGATGTATCGTTAGGATACGAGAGCATGGCGGTTTGCGTGCGGAGCAGGCACCCGACTCCCTGGGCGGAGCCTGAGCATGCTCACGACCGGCGGGCCGATGGCAGCTTGCATGGGCTCCGGGAGGGCCCCGATGGCGGACCTAAAGGCATGGAACCATATAATTTGAATAGATTTATCGTTAGGATACGAGAGCATGGCGGTTTGCGTGCGGAGCAGGCACCCGACTCCCTGGGCGGAGCCTGAGCATGCTCACGACCGGCGGGCCGATGGCAGCTTGCATGGGCTCCGGAAGGGCCCCGATGGCGGACCTAAAGGCATGGAACCATATAATTTGAATAGATGTATCGTTAGGATACGAGAGCATGGCGGTTTGCGTGCGGACTGCGGAGCAGGCACCCGACTCCCTGGGCGGAGCCTGAGCATGCTCACGACCGGCAGGCCGATGGCAGCTTGCATGGGCTCCGGGAGGGCCCGATGGCGGACCTAAAGGCATGGAACCATATAATTTGAATAGATGTATCGTTAGGATACGAGAGCATGGCGGTTTGCGTGCGGAGCAGGCACCCGACTCCCTGGGCGGAGCCTGAGCATGCTCACGACCGGCGGGCCGATGGCAGCTTGCATGGGCTCCGGGAGGGCCCCGATGGCGGACCTAAAGGCATGGAACCATATAATTTGAATAGATGTATCGTTAGGATACGAGAGCATGGCGGTTTGCGTGCGGACTGCGGAGCAGGCACCCGACTCCCTGGGCGGAGCCTGAGCATGCTCACGACCAGCGGGCCGATGCATGGCAGCTTGCATGGGCTCCGGGAGGGCCCCGATGGCGGACCTAAAGGCATGGAACCATATAATTTGAATAGATGTATCGTTAGGATACGAGAGCATGGCGGTTTGCGTGCGGACTGCGGAGCAGGCACCCGACTCCCTGGGCGGAGCCTGAGCATGCTCACGACCGGCAGGCCGATGGCAGCTTGCATGGGCTCCGGGAGGGCCCCGATGGCGGACCTAAAGGCATGGAACCATATAATTTGAATAGATGTATCGTTAGGATACGAGAACATGGCGGTTTGCGTGCGGACTGCGGAGCAGGCACCCGACTCCCTGGGCGGAGCCTGAGCATGCTCACGACCGGCAGGCCGATGGCAGCTTGCATGGGCTCCGGGAGGGCCCCGATGGCGGACCTAAAGGCATGGAACCATATAATTTGAATAGATGTATCGTTAGGATACGAGAACATGGCGGTTTGCGTGCGGAGCAGGCACCCGACTCCCTGGGCGGAGCCTGAGCATGCTCACGACCGGCGGGCCGATGGCAGCTTGCATGGGCTCCGGGAGGGCCCCGATGGCGGACCTAAAGGCATGGAACCATATAATTTGAATAGATGTATCGTTAGGATACGAGAGCATGGCGGTTTGCGTGCGGAGCAGGCACCCGACTCCCTGGGCGGAGCCTGAGCATGCTCACGACCGGCGGGCCGATGGCAGCTTGCATGGGCTCCGGGAGGGCCCCGATGGCGGACCTAAAGGCATGGAACCATATAATTTGAATAGATGTATCGTTAGGATACGAGAGCATGGCGGTTTGCGTGCGGAGCAGGCACCCGACTCCCTGGGCGGAGCCTGAGCATGCTCACGACCAGCGGGCCGATGCATGGCAGCTTGCATGGGCTCCGGGAGGGCCCCGATGACAGACCTAAAGGCATGGAACCATATAATTTGAATAGATGTATCGTTAGGATACGAGAGCATGGCGGTTTGCGTGCGGACTGCGGAGCAGGCACCCGACTCCCTGGGCGGAGCCTGAGCATGCTCACGACTGGCGGGCCGATGGCAGCTTGCATGGGCTCCGGGAGGGCCCCGATGGCGGACCTAAAGGCATGGAACCATATAATTTGAATAGATGTATCGTTAGGATACGATAGCATGGCGGTTTGCGTGCGGAGCAGGCACCCGACTCCCTGGGCGGAGCCTGAGCATGCTCACGACCAGCGGGCCGATGGCAGCTTGCATGGGCTCCGGGAGGGCCCCGATGGCGGACCTAAAGGCATGGAACCATATAATTTGAATAGATGTATCGTTAGGATACGAGAACATGGCGGTTTGCGTGCGGAGCAGGCACCCGACTCCCTGGGCGGAGCCTGAGCATGCTCACGACCAGCGGGCCGATGCATGGCAGCTTGCATGGGCTCCGGGAGGGCCCCGATGGCGGACCTAAAGGCATGGAACCATATAATTTGAATAGATGTATCGTTAGGATACGAGAGCATGGCGGTTTGCGTGCGGACTGCGGAGCAGGCACCCGACTCCCTGGGCGGAGCCTGAGCATGCTCACGACCGGCAGGCCGATGGCAGCTTGCATGGGCTCCGGGAGGGCCCCGATGGCGGACCTAAAGGCATGGAACCATATAATTTGAATAGATGTATCGTTAGGATACGAGAGCATGGCGGTTTGCGTGCGGACTGCGGAGCAGGCACCCGACTCCCTGGGCGGAGTCTGAGCATGCTCACGACCGGCGGGCCGATGGCAGCTTGCATGGGCTCCGGGAGGGCCCCGATGGCGGACCTAAAGGCATGGAACCATATAATTTGAATAGATTTATCGTTAGGATACGAGAACATGGCGGTTTGCGTGCGGAGCAGGCACCCGACTCCCTGGGCGGAGCCTGAGCATGCTCACGACTGGCGGGCCGATGGCAGCTTGCATGGGCTCCGGGAGGGCCCGATGGCGGACCTAAAGGCATGGAACCATATAATTTGAATAGATGTATCGTTAGGATACGAGAGCATGGCGGTTTGCGTGCGGACTGCGGAGCAGGCACCCGACTCCCTGGGCGGAGCCTGAGCATGCTCACGACCGGCGGGCCGATGGCAGCTTGCATGGGCTCCGGGAGGGCCCCGATGGCGGACCTAAAGGCATGGAACCATATAATTTGAATAGATGTATCGTTAGGATACGAGAGCATGGCGGTTTGCGTGCGGAGCAGGCACCCGACTCCCTGGGCGGAGCCTGAGCATGCTCACGACCGGCGGGCCGATGGCAGCTTGCATGGGCTCCGGGAGGGCCCCGATGGCGGACCTAAAGGCATGGAACCATATAATTTGAATAGATTTATCGTTAGGATACGAGAGCATGGCGGTTTGCGTGCGGAGCAGGCACCCGACTCCCTGGGCGGAGCCTGAGCATGCTCACGACCGGCGGGCCGATGGCAGCTTGCATGGGCTCCGGAAGGGCCCCGATGGCGGACCTAAAGGCATGGAACCATATAATTTGAATAGATGTATCGTTAGGATACGAGAGCATGGCGGTTTGCGTGCGGACTGCGGAGCAGGCACCCGACTCCCTGGGCGGAGCCTGAGCATGCTCACGACCGGCAGGCCGATGGCAGCTTGCATGGGCTCCGGGAGGGCCCCGATGGCGGACCTAAAGGCATGGAACCATATAATTTGAATAGATGTATCGTTAGGATACGAGAGCATGGCGGTTTGCGTGCGGAGCAGGCACCCGACTCCCTGGGCGGAGCCTGAGCATGCTCACGACCGGCGGGCCGATGGCAGCTTGCATGGGCTCCGGGAGGGCCCCGATGGCGGACCTAAAGGCATGGAACCATATAATTTGAATAGATGTATCGTTAGGATACGAGAGCATGGCGGTTTGCGTGCGGAGCAGAGAGGCGAGGTGTGAGCATGCTCAGTACCGGCCGGCCGGTATTAATTCTGAGCATGCTCACGACAGGCTGGCCGGTTGCTCCCCTAGCTCCAGTCTCCTGGCTCCCCAAGACGCCGAATGCTACAGGATGCCCATTGTTGTGCTCATCGACAATCGCCAATGCTATCACGAGGAAATTGTAGGTGGTCAGGCCGTATTTTGCGTCCATTAAGACAATCCGATGACCGTACGTAGTGTTAGTTTCAGGAGCTTGAGCTGCCATACTGCAGCGAACGTAAGCCATGACACCCCCGTCGCCGTCCACAGCCTCCGCTGCTGCTGCAGTCGACACGGCAGCGCCTGCGCGCCCCGCACTTGCTCGCCCCGTGCTTGCTGCGTGGCATCGCGTCGGAGGCCGCTCTCGACCGCCCCGCCCCGCCGCCCCGCCCCTGCCCTGCGCTGCCCCGCCCTGGTATGTATGTTCCCCGCTCTGCCCCATTTGCAGCCATTTGTTACGTGTAAAGGTTAATTAATATTAAAAGGAAAATGCATTTTGGGAATGAGCCGTACATGGCCGAACCAACCCCTTCGGCCTTCCACGTTTCCAGTTGCATAAAAGGATATATTACATTGCCCCATTTCAAGACGGCAACACAACGCGGCCAGTTTTCGTTTTCCCAAGAACCGCTGCCCTGACACATTTTCTGCAGGCCATGCTTTGCCCTTATTTTTGTTCCAATGCATAACGTCTGCCGATATATGTTCATTCAAATTTTACGGAGTTGAGGAAATGCACTCTGTGCCAAAACCCATACAGCTGTTATACAGCTGTCTATCGCTCGGAGAGGCTCCACCTGACAGAGTCTGTCCCACATGTGGTGTTCGTCATAATACAATACCGCTGGAGAGCGATCTGCAGGAATGGTGCGAGGAGGAGGGGATCGGCAAAGAAGTCTTCGCAATATTCTTGAAGGAGGCTGTTTTCAGTAAACGAAGAGCGGCAGGCAGCTCGGGCGACTATACAAAGCACTTTATGATCGGCCGGACCTGCTTTCGTGTCAACGTCTTGCATCTGCTTGTGCAAGTCACGTTCCTGAAGCGGAAGGTGGGTTTTCCTGGCGTTGACGTTTCGTTTGGTTCATGTCATAATATGTTGGTTGTGTTGGATTGCTCGATTGCTCGGACGGACCTGCAATTCCCGCCGTGACCCCGTGACCCCTCCACCTCCGCCACCGCCACCGCCTCCGCCACCTCCACCTCCGCCCCCACGGCCTCCGGGTTTATTTCTTCTTTTCTTCAATTTAACCCCCACGGCCTCCCCCACCGCCTCTGCCGCCTCCTCCTCCGCCACCGCCTCTGCCGCCTCCTCCTCCGCCTGGTCGTTGGTTCACGCGTACCCGTGTCACAGCCTTCGCCGCCGACTCCACCTCCTCCGCCTCCTCCTCCGCCACCGCCTCCTCCTCCTCCGCCGCCACCACCACCTCCGCCACCGTCGCCACCACCGCCACAGCCTCCGCCGCCACCTCCGCCACAGCCTCCGCCGCCACCTCTGCCACCAACTCCCCCACCGCCCCCGCCGCCTCCTCCGCCGCCTCCTCCGCCGCTACCTCCGCCGCCACCGCCTCCTCCTCCGCCGCCGCCACCACCACCTCCGCCACCACCGCCACCGCCTCCACAGCCTCCGCCGCCACCGCCGCCATAGCCTCCGCCGCCACCTCCGCCACAGCCTCTGCCGCCACCGCCGCCACAGCTACCGCCGCCACAGCCTCCGCCGCCACCTCCGCCGCCACAGCCTCCGCCGCCACCTCCTCCACCAACTCCCCCACCGCCCCCGCCGCCTCCTCAGCCGCCGCCTCCACCTCCGCCTTCTCCTCCGCCACCGCCTCCTCCTCTGCCGCCACCACCACCTCCGCCACCATCGCCACCGCCGCCACAGCCTCCGCCGCCACCTCCGCCACAGCCTCCGCCGCCACCCCCTCCACCAACTCCCCCACCTCTCCCGCCGCATCCTCCGCCGCCACCGCCTCCTCCGCCGCCTCCTCCGCCACCACCGCCTCCTCCGCCGCAATCGCCACCACCACCTTCGCCACCACCGCCACAGCCGCCACAGCCTCCGCCGCCACCGCCGCCACAGCCACCGCCGCCACCTCCTCCGCCACCTCCCCCACCGCCCCCGCCGCCCCCTTCCCGCCGTGACCCCGTGACCCCCTCCAGGTGTGGCCATGTCGGGCATTGGCAAGTTCACGGCGTACATCTACAAGATGACAGTTCCGGTGCAGTAAACGAACGGTATGTATGAATGTGTTTATGTGACCTCAACTTGGGCCCGTCATATTCAGGGGGGTTAGGCGAGATGTGGTGCATTCGGTTGGGGGACGACTTCTAGGGCCCTGCATACTCGGTTCTGCACCATCATGATGCGCCTAAGCGTGGGGCGGACTCCACCATGGGTGAGGCCGCCTCAGATCGCGAGTGTGGCTGCCGGCCTCTCAGTGCAGGTTGGGAGTGGCGCACCACCCATGCTCCTCCTTCTCCGCGGCCGCCGCAAGAAGCAGCAGTCGGCGGGGAAGCAACAGCCTCCGCGGGTAACCCCGGGCCCGAGCAGCGTGGCGCAATACCCCGCCCGCCGTTCGCATGGGCATGAGCCTGTGAGGCCAGTGGTGCCGGGACCAGGCATCACGGGCACGTTGTACCATAAGGCTGACGAATCGGCAACCCCTCCCTGTCCCCTTCCCGTTTCACGGTCCCGGCAGGGTGTCCTGAAAAGTGGAGCACAGTGGCACGGCCGCTGTGGTGGCTTGGAGGTAGCAGCAGCGGCGGCAGTGGAGGTGGAGGCAGTAGGGGCAGCCGAAGAGTCGGTGAGGGGTGGGGCGAGAAGGGCACCAGCGACAGGCATGGACATCTCTGGGACAAGTGGAGGTTTCCGCCTATCAGCAAGGAATGCCGGGGAAGGGAGTACAGCGCCGATCCGGGCGGGTGTGGCTGCCTGAGCGGCGGTGTTGCATCGTACCAGTGCCCCTATGCCGGGGCACGGATTATAGCGCCGATCCGGGCGTGTGTGGCTGCCTGAGCGGCGGTGTTGCATCGTACCAGTGCCCCTATGCCTTGCCCGTCCCCACACAAGCCACCCCCCGCTAGGAAACAGCCAAGCCTGCGGCCGGCCGCCGCCGAGCCCCATCCCCGCCCGCGCCCTACCAGGGATGCATTATGAGTACACTGACCACAGGCACTTGTCAGACTAGCAATTCGATCTCGCATACCGACGGCGCGGGCCTTGAACCGCACCACAATCCTCCTTGCCCGTCCCCACACAAGCAAACCCCCGCTCGGAAATAGCCAAGCCCGCGGACGGCCGCCGCCGAGCCCCATCCCCGCCCGCGTGGATGCGTACACGGCGATGCTGCTATGTGCCGTACGTTGCGTACGTAATCGGGGACATATCGCACAGCTAGTATCGGCGAATGTGGCTGCTTGCACGACGGTGTTGCATCGTTCCGTTGGGTGAAGTATCGTGGACGGATCGCAATGATGATATGGGCGCATGTGGATGCGCTCACGGCGGTGTTGCACCGTTCCGTTGCGCATTTGATCGGTGACGGTTCACGTTGCTGATATGGGCGGGTGTGGCTTGCTGATATGGGCGGGTGTGGCTGCGTGCACGACGGTGTTGCATCGTTCCGTTGCGTATCGGATCGAGGTCGGGTTTCATGGTTTCTATGGGCGAGTGTGGCAGCCTGCGCGGCGGTGTTGCATCGTTCCGTTGCGTTGTGGATCGAGGTCGGGTTCCATGGCTTACATGGGCGAGTGTGGCAGCCTGCACAGCGGTGTTGCACTGTCGAGTTGCCCGGAGGGATGGCACACAGAACCGCGGCGGACACACCTTTGTCCGCCCATTTGTGGTTTTAACCTATTCTTGTCATTTGGCATTCCCTAAGTGCAATTGCGACACACATCACAGGCCATGGCTGTCACAAGTCGACGACCATGTACGACCCAAGGCTGTGTTGACGTCTTCCAAGTTAACTTACTTGGAAGACGTCAACACACGATGTAATACAGGTTATTGAATAGTAACAAATTCGTCTCGGAACGGTCTTGCTTCCATTGGATCCAGCAAGGTGCGTCCGAGCACTGTCCGCACAGAGCAGGTTCCACTTGATGAGACTAGAAAGTATTTGAAACATTTAGAAATATGTTATTGCG
Source organism: Eudorina sp. 2006-703-Eu-15 (assembly GCA_003117195.1). NCBI lineage: Eukaryota > Viridiplantae > Chlorophyta > Chlorophyceae > Chlamydomonadales > Volvocaceae > Eudorina > Eudorina sp. 2006-703-Eu-15. The sequence continues at coordinate 52,150 of BDSI01000092.1, forward strand.
TTCACAAAAAAGGAGTCCTGGAACTCGTGTGTACTATTTGGGTCGCTCCGTCCACGGACGCGTAACTTGTGGAATTGCGGCTGATTCACGCCAGCAACCTGGTCTTCGGATAGAGTTATATATTTTAGATTAAGTTGTCGGGGTTATGCGTCCGTATGCAAGGGGTTCTGAGGGGTTATACCACCTCTAACAAGGCCCCCGTTTCCACAGGGGCCTATGTTCTTCGCCTTCCCTGTTCGTCTCCTGCATTCCTTTTGCAATTACATCCTTTTCACTACATGTAACAGACATGCAGCTAACCGGTTTGTGAAAAGGCGAGCCTCCAGCCGAGAATTTTCGAAATTTGCCTAACAAACAAGTCAGTGGAATTCGCCTGTTAGCCAGCCTTCATTTCAATCGTGTTGGTTGGTAACTTGAGCTTTTCCATGTTGATCTTCGTTGCCCGCCCGTGTGATGGTGGGCGCACTACACTTGCCAGGTGGCTCCTGTAGCTCCTGGATCCAGGCCTAAATAAGCTTCAATCGGACGCCTCGCACGCACAGGCAAGCTGATCGAGCCCGCAAAGTAAGCTACCAGGAATGTTCCGTTTGGCGGACGGCCCGACGGGACCGGCAGCAGGCCACATGGCGGACGACCGCAATATCCTCTGCGTGGTCGGGCAAATGGACTTCGTCTTGCCGCAAAACGGACAACAATTCCACATTGTGACATGCATCGGTCCTGAAACTTGAAGAACATATATCAGATTTTATTCTATTCCAGAAAATCTATCTTTGGGGCCATGCATGCACGTTGACAAAACCACCAATAAGGGCGCACGATATAGGTGTGTACACTTAATTCCGCTCCTAACTCTTCAACTGGGCAGCGCATTCATAATAAGATTTCTAAGAACGACAGCTACTGATGATGCTACCAGTCGACAGTCAGTTGCCTGGTAGCCTGGTTACGGAGGGGTACGGCACCCTGGTCCGGGAACCTGAGGTGTCTTGTAGGCAGGTGCATTATTCTTTGGAAATGACCGATGTTAATATAGAACATCGCGTGCTCAGTGCTCAGTGTTCATTGTAAGGAACGATGCGTTTTAAATCGCTTTAAAGGCATTTGTTCTGAAGTACGTTGCGGCACACGCAAATAGCAGTGCGCTTGAGGTCTATCTTGCGTGGCCGAACTCCTTATATCCTCTTTTCTTTTATTTAGATACAACAGGAGCGCCTGATTCGTTCTTCTGTCTAGGAATATGGGCGCATCTCGTTCCTTAGCCTGTCCAGGTAGTCCAGTATGGTCGACATTACTCATCTTGATAATAATCCACTGGCAGAAAGCAGCGAATGCATTCTATGAATGCTCCTGGTTTGATCAAGTGCCGAAATTGGGCACCCGGCCTGTTCCCATCGCTGAATCCTACTATATCACTGTCGGCCCATCGCGCTTGGATCCTGGTCAACTGAATGATACCTCGAGGCTGCGACCAGTTGATATTTCAAAGGGTTGGCAACATTGCGGGCCGCCAGCGCCGGATGTCGTTAACCAGTAAGTAACATTAAACGAGTGCCCAACGTAAGTAACATTAAACGAGTGCCCAACGGGGAGTAACACCGCTGCTCCAAATTCTGAATCGATCCGTTCCAATTTGTACCATTGCTCACAAACGCGAATGCATCTCACGTATAGGATATCTGTTGTAAGCTTGGATACGGCACGTAACTCTCGTATTTGCAAGATTGACGTGCGTACACGAGGCGGCCAGAGCTATTCCTTTGGACAGCATTGCCCTTTCGGTGTACCCCAGAGTCTCGACATCTTTCCGGGTACGTGCATGATGCATGTGGACTAGAACATGAGCGAGCATGCATGCGGCCGTGTGCCCGTATGTGTGAATGGTGGATGGTGTAGGGCTTGGCCAAGTAATGAACGATATCCCCCTGCTTTTGATGACATTAACATATCCATGCGTGCATCACATGTGCCCTACCCATCGACGTCCTAGGAGAGCGCATCCTGCGAGTGAGCCTGGCTTTCTTGGATTTGCCCGAAGATGCCTACCGCCGCAACACCGTCACGATCGGCTCCCTTTGCATTATAACCACCTACGGTGGCATGCTGCGTACTGGAAAGAGCTCCTGTGAAACAGCAGTGAACGTTCGGGAGCCTAACTCAGGGCTTCTGGCCGGCATTGGTGGCAAGACAAGGCTGGACGACACGGGCTCTGAGTACATCAACAGCCTTTTCTTCATTTTCCATCCATGGTACGTCTGCGCAGGCATCTGTTGGCGCTGCCGGCGCTGTGTGCGTGTATGCATTTGTGCTGTGTCTGATTTTGCTGTGAGTTGATTTTGCTGTGCGCGTGCGGATGTGACAGAAGTATTTATCAACCTTAATGATGAAACATAAATATGATCATTATGATTACGATTATTAGCCGCTGGGCGTGTAGTCTTACTCCTGCAGTTTTCATGGATGCAAAACATCGAGCTACTAAGCAGCAAACATTGTGACAGACCTGTGAAGCCAGCATCGGCAAGTCGCTCACCGTGCCCATGGAACCTGTCCGGACGGGGGACTGTTTCCCGGAACAGCCATCCACTCTGGCAAGTTGTTCCTAGGGTTTAGGGTTTAGCAATCGTTTACACTATAAAGCTCTGGACTTCAAGGTTTATGATAATTTCGTTATCACTTTCTTTTGCGCATGGCTTCCGTTCCGTTTCAGTTTTCACTAATCAGCAATTACAGCAAAATTCGCCTATCTTTGTAAGTTGAGGTGATAGGAAGTAACTAATTTGCAATAGTATGAGAACAATCAGCAACACTGTTTGCATGCTGGCCGCCATGACCAAGCAAAATCGTACAACTTTGACTGTTGGGCAGTCAAACGAAGTGGCGGACAGCCCAAACAGTTCGCCACCTCCTCCTACAACAGATCAAGGACTAGGCCACCACGGGCTTCACAGAAATGAGCAGATTCTGCATGTGTGGAATTACGGTGGGGTTACCCTGGGATGGATACATTTACCCACCCAGCCCCGTAGGGAGGTACCCGGGGGTTACCCCCGGTTTACCCTGGGTATGATGAATTCCATAGGGTAGTACTACTCCGAACAACTAGCGAGGTAATATATAAGGATCAGCAGCTGCCGCGTGGTTGCCTTGCACAACTGTGACTTATCTCTGGCTGGACAAACGTGACATACAACAAAACACTCTAAAGCTATCTAGGGACAGTGATATATCTTCGGTTTGACCCGGGTATTTTTACTCCAAACCAAGGAATGAGTTTCGGTCGGCACATAATTATCTATTCCTTATCTGGGAGGCGCTGGGGGGAGGGCTCCACCGCCCCCTCCCCCCCGACCCCTCCCCGCCCGACCCCGCCGGATCAGTTACAAACACGCTGCTATTAGGGGAGTAAGCCGAAATGAAAAAAACAGGTGCTTCCGTTCCGGCGTCTTGGTCTTACATGCTACATGCCTGCGTGCCTGGTGTTTCATGCTGTCTACATGTGCGGCATGATGCAAACCTGTCCGGCACCCAAACGCGCGCGACCCGTCACGTATCATTCGTACAGAGCCCATTCATTTGTACAGGAAGCGCCTTGCGTGTTGTTTGGCCCAAGATATGAAAGTGTAAGCCTCGCCGGGCCCGATCAATCTATTCCTTTTTCTGGAACAAAAAAAGTGATTTGTTGCAAAATTAGAATCTATTCCTTAAAACATATCTCTGCGTGGTTATTAGGGAGTACCCAAAACCCAAAACAACAAGTAAGGCAGTCGGGGACCTGGCCTGCCCTCAGCTGTTGCGTGTAGGATACCGTGCTTCCGTTAATAGTTTGTTGCTTGGTCACGGTGTTTTGTTTGGATGCGGGTTACTACACTAGCTAGCAGTCGCTGGGCAGTGTCACGAGCCAGGCTTGGGTCTTCCAAAACCTCGAGAGGGTGCAGCGCTGGGTGCTTTAGCGTTGGTGGTAGCTGGGTAATGGAATGCCTGGGTGGCCGACCTTCCCCGTGCTTGGCTTATCCACTTCTTGGGATCCCGCTCTTTCGTTGCTGTGCCTATCCCTTTGGTGCGTGTTGCCCCGCTGAGCGCCTCTGCTTGTTCCGGTGTCTGTCTGGGTGGGGTCATGACCCGGTGTGTTTTTGTTCGCGGCGTAGATGTCTGGAGGTTTCTTGCCGCCTTGTCGGTGGGGCCTGCTGGCATTGGATGGGATTCCCATGGTATACGTCGATTCCTTTGGGGTCCGCTGTAACGGTTATTCATTCGAGGTTCACCTGAAACCAAGACTCCTGGTAATGGCGTTCTGAATGACGTGCGGACGTCGTCGGTAACACATCGGCAATGGTGCTGCTAGTGCTGCTAGTACCGGTGGCGGTCCTGCCGTCCGTGATGTTACGTTGTGGCATACGATTAGTACTAAGATGTGAAACATCGTAACACGTGGTCAACTAGATCGACATCCTTAAACCCAGCTAGCCCAGCACTCTCGCCAGCCACTCAACAACGGTCCCAGCACCGTCAACCGTGTGATCCTTTCATGCATTGTAACATTGTGAACGTATTCATATATGTTTTACAACGAGCTTGAAGTTGCTGGTATGTTCATGGGCTTGAAGCAGGTATGAAAGTCATTCACGTTGGGAAGCTTGTATGGAAAGCTAGCGGGACTACTAGAACACGTGTAAAGACATGCGGCTTGCTTCCATGCTGCATGAGGCAATGTGTGGGTCCGCACGTGCACCAGAATGTAAACATGTACGTATGTGAGCGCCATGCACTGAGCTCAGGGCCTTCCCAGTAGTGTGTGTACGGAACGCAGCTATCCCTTAAAAAGACCCCCCTAATCGACAGCTCCTGGAACAAAATCACTTGTACACAGCTACCAGTGCCCAGACATTCGGATCTTCCGCAGGAAGGCATGCATGTGTCCCTCTCGCCTGGGAAAGGTCCATACATGCCCGAACCGCATAGGGATATGTTGGTTTCCTAACCCGTTGCAGTGATTCCCCGAGCCATGCATCCGTCGGGTGTTGTAACATGCCTTGTCAGAGAAGGACTACTAGAAGTAAGGACCTTCTGACAGATGTCATCCAGTCACTAAGGTACAACTCCACGCAGTATATCTTGTACAGATGATCTCGGGGGATTGTTGTAAGGCCAGGAAGTGCCGGCCTGGCTGGCCGCACACATGCAGCTGGGCTTTCTGGCTTACTTATTATTTCGCCCCCAGTGCAATGCCTTGCGGGTATCTCTTCGCAGATTCCAAATTTGGGTCGGTATGTATAAAACCCGCACTAGCGACTCGCTCGTGGAGCCCATTCCCCTTCGCCGTAGGGATGGTGCGAGGTGGGGGTTTGCGTGTGCGTGACTTCAACCTTCACCCATTTTATTTATCTCCACTCGTACCCAGCCAACCAAGCAGCAGTATTACCCTTTTTATCCACCCCCTTTACCCAACCAACAGTATAGGAAGCCGTACCTGCTGCAGCTGGCCTGCATTCCTAGCAGGCCTCAACGTGGAAGTTGGCAACTAAAAAGGCATCAGTACGTATTTCCGAAATTCATGAACAATGTACACTGCTGGCCACTACACACGTTGTCGCAGTTCTTATTCACGCTCATCACTTAAAACATTAATTTTAGGTGACGACGTCCCAGACGCACTGTTGCACCTTCGGGGGGCGTGGCGAGCCAGACATGCTGCCTTTGAAGGCTCACCCCTAGCCGTGCCTCGATCTGCGCGACAACCGCTCGGCCTGCAGCCCCAAATATGGTTTTGCCTGGGCGTCGGCCGCACCGCCCCTGCGCCGGCGGGGCATGTCCCGCATCCACAAGGGGCCACCGCCGCCCCCGCATCTAGAGCATCGGGATGTCATCAACCGCCAGTCGCCAATACGCCTCTTTATTGGAGTTTCCCCACTTGGCCTCCATTCACATCCGCTGTTTGTTTTCTATTACCTTGCAAACCATCATCGGCATGTGTGGAAAATTGCCGATGATGGTTTTCAGGGTAATAGAGGCGCAGTGTCCTATTCCCCAAGTAGTGTTTCACAAACAAATAAATCAATCGTGTGCGTGTTTGCAGCACGCCTCACCTCGCCGAGGCTGTGCAACTGCAGCGCCGTGCCATACCGCACGGCGTACTGGTGGAGAGCCACCTTGCGGCCGTTTTTAGCCTCCAACCTATGCGCCTCACCAGCATATCCGTGACTCCCCGGGTGTTGTATCATGCCTTATCAGAAAAGGGCCAGCTGGCAGATGCCTTCCAGTGACATCTCATGCTACTTATCCAGGATCGTTATACACTACACCGGGGGGATCGCCTCGGTGGGCCCCAGGGCCCCCTCGCCAGCCTCCCACAACCCCGATGGGATGTCATGTCGGAGCGCCTCTAGGCAGGGCCGCCTCCCACTCCCTCCACCGGTTCCATTCTTGCCACCCGTCGGCGCCTACCACCAAGCACTCACTAACAAACACTGCCCATCCCCGACGACGCCGTCGTTGTGTGCGGGCGGTCGGGGGGTTCGCGTCCACATTCCTCCGTCTCCCACATCCGTGTCGGGTCCCGGAGCCGGGAGCTAGCTAGCTCGGACCGAATGCCCAATGGTCCTCAACGACAGGCAATGAAGGGCAGCATGCCTACTTTCGAGCCCGGGTCGCTCGCCATCTTGCAACCCGTGTGGTAACAGTGGATAGATTACCCCACAGCGGTGCATTCCAGTACCAGCCCCCTTGGGGCCAGGGGGTTCACATCGACATCGATCACCGGCGGGAGGGTACTCACCACCCTTGGTATATATCCGAGTCACTCCCTCCGGCTTTCCGGGGCAGTTCAGCCATGGCAATGGTCCATCATGAGGATCCGTCAAGGCCATGATCGGTTCGAAGCCCGGTATCGCTCCGCGTAGGATATCAAGCAGAACACGCCGCCACGGCGGGGCGTCTGCCCCGCCATCGGGCCCCATGCGTGACGGAGTAGACGAAGCGGACCGCCCACCCGGCCCATCTGGCCGGCGCATGCTCCAGCAGGGGTAGGGCCCCACGCCCTCCTGTCTCCCGAAACTAAGCATAATGTATGGGGCAGGGGGGGGCGGGGGTCAGGGACCCGCCCCATCCCCTTCACTCATAACCCCTAACCCTGTCCGTGTTACCATTCTGCTGATGAACCCCGGCTTTAAGATACATGACATTATTATTATTAGTATTATTGTTACAGCGGACCCCGCCCACGGGACATCGGTGACAGCCGAAGCTTCCTCACCACACACTGCATAATAAACGAACTTGCACCACCATCGCGCACCCATGGACAGGCTCGCACAAGTGCACTGAATCACTTCCCGTGCCCAAACAACGAACCAGGGAACCATACCGTGCCTCAGAAGCAACCACGGCTAGAGATCAAGCCCGCTCAGGGGGAGTTTAGCTTACCACATTAGCGAACCACCATCCCAACTACCCCAACAAGGCGGGGTCACTTCTCCATCGGTTGCCGTAGTCTTGGATGGAGAGTCACGGGGGGCTTGTTGTAGTTTTGTGCCCAACATGCAGCAGCATGATGTGTCAATCTTTTTACTCCCCTGACACAATTGCAGGCCAGACAAGATCATCTACGATATCTCTTCGTACAAGTTCCTGAAGCAGCAGCCTGAACAGAGCATTAGCGTGCAAGATGAATGTCTGGGAAACAAGGCTTTCTGCAGGTATAGAAATGTAATAGCTCATGATATATGGGACAAGCAAGCAGGCACATGTACGTGTATGTGCTCTGCAACGAGGAAATAAATCTGCTTAAGGAAGGATGCCATCTACACGAGTACAGTTATGCACCCAACGCTGTTTGGGGCTGTGGGCGATGTGAACCGCGGCCAGGGCGACGTCACAGTCGACATCGCAAAGAACGGGAGCTGTCAGCGGGGTCAACCTATCACTGGCAGCACTGCTTGAAATCAATGCTTTCGTCATCATTATGTGATATACATATCAATCACCGAAAATATGAAAATGTCAAGCATCCACTGCATGAATGCAGGTTTGCGGAGACTGACACCCGTGTCAGTTGTTCCATGAGTGTGGAGCGCTCCGAAACTTTCTCAGTGACCAGCAGTGACACTGTTTCATTGTCCTTCGGGGTGGCAGCAAGCACATCAATGACGCAGAGCCTGACACAGGGTAAAGAGACGGGCAAGACGGTCCAGGTGCGCGGGCCACGGGGGATCTGCATCACTGCGTCATTCCCATCTGTTTCGTTATGTTGTTTCCAAACAACCGTCACCCTGGTTCTGTACGCCTCCATCAGTTCAACAACCTCCAATTCAAATCAATTCCTCAATTCATTCCTCAATTCATAGCACCTACGCAGCCAGTACGCAGCTTTTCGATTTTCCTCAGTCAGTCATCACCATGCAAGGCAGGAAGTCGCCATGCATTCGATCTCCGTGCTAGTCGTCACACCCACTGTAGTGTTTGGTGACAAAGGCTACTCGAGATGTTGTGCGGGCTCTTAGATGTTTTACGTATACTGTGTACGCTATGCCGTACGGTTGTTACACCCACGATTAATACATGCACGCTGGGCGCATGCATGGAACCCACAGGTCGGTTTAACCAAGTCATCCACAACGGGACAAGTCCAGGGTGTGTCCTTCAGCAGTTCCTCACAGGAGGGTATCGAAGTGGCTGAGGGTGTGACAGTGACGAAGGAGGACACCACCTCCATGGATTTGACAGAGGGCTTATCGACTGCCAGCCATTGGTCCGACAGCCAGAGCTCCGGTTCCACCAGGTCATTTGCAAGGTAAGCCGATGTTCCCTCTTGCCAACGAACCCCATGATTACTTTCAAAAATATTCCGCTGTTGTCTCATCCATGCTCCCTGTCTCACAGTTATGTGTTTGCCTTGTGGTTTTCTGTTGTGTGGTCATTCTTAGGACCGACTCCCGTGAAACTACAAACAGCCGAGAGGTCTCGAGTGCACTGGAGCGTACTCGTGGGCGTACCACATCGGAAAGTACAACAGTTGGCTCTTCGGACACCATCAGCAACGAGATAAGCGACTCGGAAAGCTCGGAGCAGATGGCCACTCGCAGTAGCGAGATTTCAGACACACAGGCACGGCGGTAGATACTACTACCATTCAAACAAGATGTCTGAACGCTATTTCAATCACGTTGTTTTTAAAATTTTTAAAATTATTATTATTATAATTATATAATTATAATTATTATTATAATTATTAATATTATTATTATTGTTATTATTGTTATTATTGTCATTATTATTGTTTTTATTGTTTATTTTCTGTAATTATTATTAGTCTTAATCGCCATCTGCCGCGCATAGGCATAACTCGGCGCTGCTCTTGCTTACTCTGGAGTTTTAGGAGTTTCATGTGTGCATTTAGTTGTTTGGTAGAACGTGTCGATCCGTAACCCACACCGATATATGTGCGGCTGGACGTACGGGCTTACATCAGCAGCCCGCCAGCACTCCACACGTCATTACCTAGTTGTAGGTTGGCTTGGCATGTTCGGCCTTCTGGCCTACCTGATAGGGAGCCTGTAGCCTCAACCGCTCCACCTATTGTATCATAGTTTATTGAATAGTGCTCCATGTATGCACAGGAGAACTCCAGTACTCGAGGACATACAACGTCCTCCTCGAGTACCGTGGGGGCCAGTATGACCGCTACACAAACGATCGGGACGTCGGCTACTACGGGATTCGATGCAGGGATTGTTCAGGTACAGATGTGTACGCGTACTGCGGGCATGCCCTCGCACATACAGCGAGCAGCATGTAAGCTTGCAGGAGACAGTGCATGCATACAACTAATACAATGCTTGGCCCACCGACAAGCATAAGGCCGCTGGCGCTTCCTAGTAGGTCTCCTCCAGACATCGGAACCAGTAGCGTTGTGACTGACGCTGGTGGCTGCCGCTGCTTGCTGCTGACCGCCTTAAGGCGCAAGTGATGCCCCTCATAAGCAGATCCGCTGGCTTACAGGTAGATCGTTATCAATGATCACTCCGTGTCACACCAATTCGGGTCAGCAATGCATGCACCAGCCTGCATGCTTGCACACCAGCCTTGGCATCACCATGGACCTGCTTGCTTCCTCTTGCTTCATACTGCTGTCTGGGCCAGGCAGTCTATTCTGGCATCGAACACGCCCTGTGTATGTAGTGTGTATGTAGTGTGTATGTAGTGTGTATGTAGTGTGCTCAACAAAGTAGCACATTAAGGGAATCGGAATTCAACTATTGCGGTGCCGAAAGCATCTTCCATACACTACTCGTCCTGCCTGCTGTAGATAGGCAGCGTACATCAAGATGTTTTACACAGAGAAATAGACACCCGCGCCAGAATTTCCGGTTGGCATCGGTTGCCTACCTGCAGTTCAAGCCCTAGCTAGCCTACCTAGTTCACAATGCGCATTTATTGTGACTCTTACTCGGCTTTATTGCTGTACATGTGGCGACACTCGAACCAGTCCCGTGCACACACCGGGACTGATCAATTTTATGCAGTGCGCGCGGAAAGTGGGATCAATGGACAGCAGTTGTGAGAGTAATGCCGCCCCATGTTCTCTGCGTGTGAATTTATGCACGATAGCTTTGTTTGGCGGCCTTCTGTACCTTCCCTACCTAACCCTTTTACAAGGTTACCGTGCAGTTGTGCGTAAAAACGTTTTGTTTCAGACATCGGCTGTTAAATGAACTTCGATGCGATCAATTGGTTTGCATGATGTATGTGATGGATCTATCTATCATGCGTGCGTGCAAGAACTGCATGTGGTTGTCGCGCGCTGGAGATGCCATATCAATATTTGCTCTAGTTTTCTCCGCTTTCAGCCTCTCTGCGTTGCGCCTTGACTACAGAGCATTCAAGCTTCTCATTTTTAGGAAATGATTGATTTTCGTCTGGATCGTATGGTCGTTTCAGCAGTTCTATCCTATTGCCCCTAACCGCGACTGCGCCCAGATACATACATATAGCCGAAACAGTTGAAACACGACGCTTGAAAGCGCACTTGATTGATGCTGTCACAGCTAAAGCCACTACATGGTAGTACATGCATGGTACGGTAACAAATGTTGCATTGTCAGTGGAGCTTGCACTACTTTTATAGAACCTGCTTCCGATGTGGTGTTCATAAATAGAGATCACATTACAGTAACAATTGTTGCCTCCCACCCACTAATTTCCAACAAACGTCCGCAGGGCTCCGCCACTGTAAGTACAGAAACAAGTTTAAGTGCAACCGTCGAGGCTAGCACGACTGTTGGATCGGAGCACTCCGCTTCTTTAACGAGCAGTCAGAGCCGGGCGCACTCGTCGGGCTTTCAGGTTCGTGATTATCGTGATTGAATGCCGAAACAATAAGGACGTTTTTTGAATAAATTTACGTCCGCGTGCTTCTTGCCCGTCGCCGTCTCGAATTCGCCCACATGGGATCTGAGCGAGCTAAGCGAGCCCCTCTGCTGAACAATTTCGAACAACGGTCCCAAAAAAGATTGTACACAAGATTATGTCGTAGTAGTGCGTGTGGATAAACCAGGCGGCTACCTGCGCTGAGTTCCTGTATGAGCCAACTAGCTTATAGGCGAATATCGTTACATACTCTATATCAACGGAGCAGAGGACAAGTAGGGGTCGGCTTCCTTGAAGCCGGAAAAGGGCGGGGCCCCCTACAATCCGTACAGGCCGCTTGCTTTACAACGGGGAAACTCTGTTACCGCGCAAGAGTGTGAGAGAGTGAAAGGGTGCCATTGAGGGTGTTGTTGATGTTGAAGGTGGATCGGCGTGCATATTTTGAGCAAGCTCAAGCAGGTAGGGTAGCCCCGAAACCAATCTGCGGTACGCGCTGCCAACGGCGGTCACCGCATCTGCATAACGCCAGACGTTTCTGCACTACCACATCCGTCTGTTAAGCAGATAGCAAAAAGCAAGCCTCAAGCATTTTGGTTTTGCCGTGAAACTGTAGTTGTTTGGTCCGTCGGCAAGCATGCAGCCCTTCAGTTGCACGCCCGCAGCAAACACGAACCTCTAAAGTTTGCCATCAATAGTTACATAGCAAATGTAAGGCAAAAACAGGGTGCGAAAAAGCCGCGGTGAGACGCGGACTTCGGCCATCGGAACTGGAGAACGTACTCGGTATGCTATCCCTTTGCATCTTGAAAATTTGATTCAATACATATTGTTGAATTATATTCATCTGGCAAGACAGAAAGGCAAATCTTGATGTTGGTGGCATCTCGTTGTTCAAACGTCAGAACAGTATGGAAGTTCAATTTAGCACGCGCCGCCCATTCATAAGTTCATTATTCATTACACGGCACCCGTTGAAACAAATATGAGCGCGAGAGGCGTTGGGTGGATGTTGACTCGGTCCATGGAGACCGCGGAGCTTTACTTTGACCGTTTGTGCGCAAAGAATTTTTTTCAGCCAAACGAAGGATACTTTGCAATAGAGGACAATTAATTTGACAAACATTGCGAATTAGTTTAGCGGATAATGAACGTTTTGCCGTCACACACACACACACACACACACACACACACACACACACACACACACACACACACACACACACACACACACACACACACACACACACACACACACACACACACACACACACACACACACACACACACACACACACACACACACACACACACACACACACACACACACACACACACACACACACACACACACACACACACACACACACACACACACACACACACACACACACACACACACACACACACACACACACACACACACACACAGACACACACACACACACACACACACAGACACACACACACACACAGAGACACACACACAC